>JALIGW010000003.1:115023823-115228823 GCA_023053685.1 Diadophis punctatus similis | reverse complement strand
ATGAGGTCATTGCTCATTGTATAAGAATATACATTGTAGTTATATATGAAAACCTTTGAAAGGCTAGTGCTGGCCCATCACGGATCCACTGTTAGACCCCTTGCAATTTGCCTACCGAGCAAATAGATCGACAGATGATGCTGTTAATATGACTCTGCACTACATTCTACAACATCTTGAATCTCCAAAGACCTATGCAAGACTGTAGACTGCAGCTCAACATTCAATACCATCATTCCAGATATTCTTCTAACTAAACTAAATCAGCTAGCTGTACCTGACCACACTAAGTCTTGTAAATGGATCATAAGCTTCCTAGCAGACAGGAAGCAGCAGGTGAAGCTAGGCAAAATCACATCAGATACCTGTACAATTAGCACAGGAGCCCCCCAGGGCTGCGTGCTCTCTCCAATTCTCTTCTCTCTATACACCAATGACTGCATCTCAAAAGATCCCTCTGTTAAAGTACTGAAGTTTGCAGATGATACAACAGTGATTGGTCTCATTCAAGACAACAATGAATCTGCATACAGACGGGAGGTTGAACAACTAGCCCTGTGGTGCAACTGGAACAATCTTAAACTAAACAGTAGAAACGGTGGTAGATTTTAGGAGAAATCCTCCTATGCTACCACATCTTAAAATACCAGACAACACAGTATCAACAGTAGAGACATTCAAGTTTCTAGGTTCTATCATATCTCAAGACTTAAAATGGTCACCTAACATCAAAAACATCATCAAAAAAGCATAACAAAGAATGTTCTTTCTGCGCCAACTCAGAAAGCTCAAACTGCCCAAGGAGCTGCTGATTCAGTTCTACAGAGGAATTATTGAGTCTGTCATCTGCACCTCTATAACTGTATGGGTTGGCTCTGCAACCAAACAAGACAGACACAGACTTCAACGGATAATTAGAACTGCAGAAAAAACATTTGCTACCAGCCTGCCTTCCATTGAGGACCTGTATACTGCACAAGTCAAAAAGAGGGCTGTGAAAATATTTACAGACCCCTCACATCCTGGACATAAATTGTTTCAATTTCTACCCTCAAAATGGCGCTATAGGGCACTGCACACCAGAACAACTACTGGTAGACACAAGGACATTCCCCCTCCCCCCCGAATGCCATCACTCTGCTAAACAACTAATTCCCACAACACTGTCAAATTATTTACTAAGACTGTTATTATTATTATTATTATTATTATTATTATTATTATTATTATTATTATTATTATTATTATTATTATTATCATCATCATCATCATCATCATCATCATCATCATCATCATCATTATCATCATCATCCTATTACCTATCTCCTCCCACTTATGACTATAACCTTGTTGCTTGTATCTCTATGATTTATATTGTTTTATTTGTTTTCTAGTATGATTTGATTGCTTATTTAGTAACCTATGACTATCACTAAGTGTTCTATCTTATGATTCATGATGAATGTGTTTATGATGACTATGACCATGATTTATCACTTATATCTTTTATGTACACTGAGAGCATATGCACCAAAGACAAATTCCTTGTGTGTCCAATCACACTTGGCCAATAAAGAATTCAATTCAATTCAATTCAATTCAATTCAATTCAATTCAATTCAATTCAATTCAATTCAATTCAATTCAATTCAATTCAATTCTATTCTATTCTATTCTATTCTATTCTATTCTATTGACATGAGTCATTGCTCGGCATATGTTACATGTGTAGATAATTGCTTAGATAACAATTCCACATGTTCACATAACAGGATTTTTTTTGAAAACACATTGATGTAGCATCTCTGAATTATTTCACAAATTATCCTTGAAAGCTTTATATAGTGGGTAAACATTACGCACTTGCAATGGGAATGGTCAACCAGAAGTTCTGATTATTATTATTTTTTACCGCCTTTGAAATTGCTCTAAAAAAAATCTGCAGCAAACCATCCCGAAAAAGGTATATATGCCTCGCAATGTTAATGCAAATGAAATGAAAATATACTGTACAGCTAAATCATTGGATAGGTTCCACACTTAAAAGCATGTAACCAACAAGGAAACAAACAAAAATACTGGATCCTTTTCAAAGACCACCAGAAATCCTGACTCAATTCAGGGCTTTTGCTACATATGTCTTTTGTCAAACCGAAGCCAACATTTGGAGAAAGCCTCGGCTTGCCACACTTATTCTTAGAACGTATTCATATTATGGGAAATTGGGAGGGGTGACTGCATGAGGGATGTAGATGTAGTCATAACACATTCCTTCTAGATTCTCAAGGTCATCCTTTGTCCAGCACCTGCCCGCAAGCTGTTGGGAGGAATGGACAAGTTGGCAGAAGATGAGTGGACAACGTGACGGACTTGGGAGTGTGGGACAAGGATGTGAACTTTAAACTGGGTGGGAAACCTCGGTAGCTTTCAGATTCGGGTTTCCCGCAGATGTGCCAGCATGGCTCTACTAATAAATTGGAACTTTGTGGAATGCTTTGCCTCTGACTCTGATTTAAGTTTGGATGCTATCTGGAACCCTGATACCTTTGCCAAACAAAGTAGGTGCTAAAAAAGTGCCTTTTTCATAGAAACCTTCAAGCTGTGGAAAGGCTGCCAGAGAGATTTCCCATAATGCCCTCTTTATGTCCATTTAAACATCTGTTTGGTATACACAAACCATTTAAGCAGAGATGTCAATACTTTTTTTTACATAGAAAATTAAAAAAATGTCCTATGTTTTTAATGTTTCTGTTTTTAATTATGGTATATATTGTATTTGTATCTGGTTGTTTTGTTTTGTCAGTAAATTAGGGAATATTTGCTAAATGGTAACCATATAAACCAAAGATATAATCCAGATACTAGTAAATACAATGGGTAATTTCTCTTCCCTTCCATTCCCCTCCCTAATCTATTCTTCCCCATTAATTTAAATCAGCTGTGAAAAGCTACATACTTCTTTATTGGAGCATTTCTGTTTCTGTTTGTTTCTCGTTGTGAAGGAGAATTGGTGCTTCATCTTTGATACGAGACACTTAAACATGCTCCCAAATCAAAGAGAAGCTGTATTCCAGCTTGATTTTCACCTGCAGCAGGCACAGTCTAGGCAAATAGCCCAAAGCATATTTAGAGCTGCCCTGCAGTCAACGCAACACATTGAGTGAATAGACAATGTTAAAAATAAGCCAGCCAGAATGTAATTGGCTTGGATTGCAAAGCTGTGAGGTGAAGGCATCAGGGCGACTGGTAAACTCCAAAATCATTTTAACTTGATCTCTTGATTCAGGGCCTCTAATGTGAATAATTTCCGTGGGAGGTGATAAAGACAGTGGAGGAAATCTTCCTTAACAAGAATGGACATTTTAAGGCAGAGCAATCTACCCATCTTTCAATTAGCCTACCGGGTATGGCTTGAAATAAAGCAGAAGCTGCAACCCTGAGGACATAAAACAAGACAGGGAAAGGAACACAGCTCAGCATGTTTGCAGGAAATCCAATTATTTGTCTGATGTTTTGAATTCAAAAGTGGATTCCAGACGTCCTAAAGCAATTACGATTTGCTGTTCAAAAAGGCTGAATTGAGCCAGCAGCTAAACATTAGTATTGTTTTTGGCTTGTATGCTCCATTTACACTAAGGAGCCCCCTTAATCCCAAGCTCTTCAGCATGTAACCAGAGTTATTTTAATTTTTAATAGGCCTCCTTGAAGTATGTTGGTCAAAATACCTAAATGACAAGGACAACAGAAGTAGAATCTCTCTCTCTCTCTCTCTCTCTCTCTCTCTCTCTCTCTCTCTCTCTCTCTCTCTCTCTCTGCCTGCCTGCCTGCCTGCCTGCCTGCCTGCCTGCCTGCCTGCCTCATTGCTTTTCTTTTCTTTTTTAGAGCTGGAAAAACTGTATGCTCACAAGTCCCTAATTTTTCTTGTCTCAATTAGATGCTCTCTGAATAGCTGATAAGTATATTCTACAGTTTTAAAATGTTTGCTATCACTAATTGATATTTTATATCGCTACTTAACAATATGACTATTTGGACACAATGGAACTCAGCATTTCACCCAAAAGTGTTTTTAATGTTCTACTGTTTCTCAGAGGTGAAACAATCTGATATGAATTTGGACTACAGCAACCCAGGGACAGCAAATGCACTAGAGCAGTGATGGCGAACCTTTTTTTCCTCGGGTGCCGAAATAGTGCACGTGCGCGCATTCACACACGCGTGCGTGCCCACACCCATAATTCAAAGCCCCTCACTCGCCCCACCCCCCTGCGCATGCTTGCGCGACCCATCCTACTCCCCCGTTTCCTGACATCCAGTGGGCCCGGTAGGCCCGTTTTTCGCCCTCCCCAGGCTCCAGAAGCTTTCTTGGAGCTTGGGGAGGGCAAAAACGCTCCACCCCCGCCACCCTGGAGGCCCTCCAGAGGCCGAAATCGCCCTCCCAGAGCCTCTGTGCGAGCCAAAAATCAGCTGGCGGCCACGCACATGCGCACTGGAGCTGAGCTAGGGCAACAGCTCGCGTGCCGGCAGATATGGCTCTGCGTGCCACCTGTGGCACCCATGCCATAGGTTCGCCATCACTGCACTAGAGTGTCCCAAATGACTGAGGTCCAAAGGGAGGTCATAGAGTATCTCAGTAGGAGCACTGACATGACTGGGAGTGAACTAGCACTGGCAGTTAGATCTTCTGCAGAATGAGAAGTTGTGCAGATACATTATCATACTACAGTGGAACTAAAACAAGAATTTTATGTTAGTCTGGTAGAAAGGGAGACTTCAGGGCTGTTCTTTCAGATGCCAGTATGTAACTGGAAGATCATGGGACCACACAGGAAGATCTTATGAGGAGTAACCACAATACATGGCACACTCTCGTGGGATCTAGCACATTGTATTACACAAGCATACCCTTAAAACCTATACAGAACTGTTTCTGTAACTTTGCATAAGATCCTTAATTACAGTAATGGAATGATCTGAAACTGTAAACTGCCCCTGGCATTATATCAGTATTTCTATTTACTTCACAGCTTTAGTATTCTCAAGGACATAAATTAAAATAATAATAATAATAATGCTTGTGTAAGAAGATCACAGAAACTGACTATAAACAACAACATAATACAGTTGCGAAATGATTCACTGAACATCTATAAAATTAATGTGCCAGTAATGAAAAATTGGCGGAAATATAGAGTTGAAAAAGTAGTTGAGAATGAGAAAGTTAAAGTATAGTAGGGTTTCCAAATACAGACTGATAACGTCTTGGCACATAACACACCAGATTTAACTGTGATTGAAAAGAACAAAGTGTGAATAATTGATGGGCCAGGGGATAACAGAACAGAAGACAAAAAATTGGAAAGATCACAAACTATCAAGGTCTGAAAATCGAAATTGCAAGATTACGGCATACACCAGCTGTGGCAATCCCAGTGGTTATCGACAGTCTAGATGCCATACCAAAAAGCCTTGGACAACACTTAGAAAATCTGCACATTGACAAAATTTCCATCAGTCAATTAGAAAAGGCCACACTGCTTGGATCTGCACATATGCTACATCAATACATTACAACATTCTAGGTTCTTGGGAAGAACTAGGTGAAAATTAAAGCCAACACCAGCTAAAGAACTGGCAGCTGTGATTTTATATTGTTCTATATGTAATAATATAATACTGTATGTACTACTAAAACTGTTGTTCTTTATATCTCTGAAACTCTAACTCAATGGAGAACAGATTGTCTAATAATAATAATGGATGAGGCAGTACCTGGAGACAGCAGAAGAGAAGAGAAAGAATTGGAGAAAATCATAAAATACAAAGACCTGTAAATATTAGTAGAGCAACTGTGGCAAAAAAAGCAAAGACAATGCCAATAGTAATAGGTGCCTTGGGTGCAATCCCAAAACATCTGGAGCATCACTTGAACATCATTGGAATTGACAAAATCACATCAGTCAATTGCAAAAGGCAGCTTTACTCAGAACAATTTACATCCTGTGATGATACTTTAATACAATCAAACAACAACATATGGCTATCCCAGATCTCAGAGTTGGCACTTTATCCACTCAGTAGGTGAATAAAATGCCAAATCCAAACTAAGCATCTAGCTGACTGTAGTAGTAGTAGTAGTAGTAGTAGTAGTAGTAGTAGTAGTAGTAGTAACAACAACAACAACAACAACAATAATAATAATAATAATAATAATAATAATAATAATAATAATAATAATAATAATAATAATAATAATAATAATAATAATAATAATAATAATAATAGGAAAAGTCATAGAAAATGAAGAAGTTGCTCTGGGACTTCAGAATCCAGACAGACAGGCACCTGCCACATAACACTCCAGACTTAACAGTTGTCGATAAGAAAGACAAAAAAGTCTGGATAGTGGATGTGGTGGTGCCTGGAGACAGCAGAATAGAAGAGAAAGAACTGGAGAAGATAACAAAATGCGAAGACCTACAAATAGAAATAGAACGACTATGGCAAAAGCAAGCAAGGGTAGTACCAATAGTAATAGGCGCCTTGGGTGCAGTCCCAAAACATCTGGAGCACCACTTGGACACCATCATTGGCATTGACAAATTTGCCATCAGTAAATTGCAGAAGGTGGCTTTACTTGGAACTGCTTCCATCCTGCGATGATATCTGTAACACCGTCAAACATCCAGATTTGCCTATCCAGGTCCTTGGTAAGGACTAGATAGATAGACAAAAATGTCAAACTCAGTCTGAACATCTGGCTGACTGTGCGAATAATAATAATAATAATAATAATAATAATAATAATAATGATAATGATAATAATAATAATAATAATAATAATAATAATAATAATAATAATAATAATAATAATAATAATAATAATAATAATAATAATAATAATAATAATAATAGGAGAGGGAGAGGGATAGACAGCTTTGCTTGGAACAGCTTACATCCTGAGACAATACCTTTAATACCATCAATCAACATCTTCCTATTCCAGGTCCTTGGGGAAGGATTTGATAGGTGGATAATGGCTGCCCATTAGTCACCAGACGCAATTTAAAATATTGGTTTTAACCTTTAAAGCCCTACATGGCTCAGGTTACCTTCAGGACCGCATCCTACCGCATACCTCCCTACGACCGGTTAGGTTGCACAGAGTTGGTCTCCTCCAGGTCCCATCAACCAAGCAATGCCGGTTGGTGGGACCACGGGAGAGAGTCTTCTCTGAGGGAGCTCCGTCTCTCTGGAACCAACTCCCCCCAGAGATCCGGACTATCCCCACCCTGCTGGCCGTCTGTAAAGCCGTGAAAACATGGCTCTTCCTGCAGGTGGGGTGAAATAGATCTCAATTCCCCCATGTATGATTGATGATTGGTTTTAACTTTTGTAATCTTTTTTAAACTGTTATTACTGTGTTTTTATTGATTGTTCTTTCTTTTTGTTGTACGCCGCCCTGAGTCCTGCGGGATTGGGCGGCCTATAAGAACAATAAAAATAAATAAAATAAAATAAATAAATAAAAATGCCAAATTCAATCTAAACGTCTGGCTGATTATGCAATGAATCATAATAATAATAACAATAATACCCTCCTCATTGTGATAGAGAAACCTGTATGCTCTAGTGATACTGAACAGGTGCAACCATATCAGACAGGACTTAGCTGAAGAATCAGACTGGATATGTTCCACACACCTCCATTCAATATGGTGAAAATACATATGCCTAGTCCTCACTTAGCAACCATTCAAGTTACCTCCCAAAGTTGCTTACAACCCAGTTCTTGAATGCTAGTGGCAACACCTTCCTCATAGTCACATTAACACATTTGGCAATTAGTTCACTTTTACAGCTAGTTGCAGCATTCTGGGTCGTATGACCATGATTTATTTCTTCTTTGTTGGTTTCCAGTTTTCAGCCAGTTTCCAGTTAAAAATACCGGTAGAAATGAATGGACTCACTGTATGATCCTGATGTTTGCTTTATGACTGCAATATTGACTTTACAACCATAGCACACACAAAAAAAGGTTGTAAAATTAAATCAGTCACATGGGTGCTTCCACGTATATCCATAATTCTGGGCACCATTACAATTATAAATCAAAGACTACTTATAATTCAAATTTCATGTTGAATCAAGTGTCACCTGGATTAACAATATTCATGTAGGAGATGACTAGGCTAAGCATGAAGGAGAGGTCAAGCAAGTCATTAGTCTCAAGTCCCTTAGTGCCCACAAGAAATCTATGTCCAGCCCACCTTGAATTCTGTTGACTCTTATCTACTGCAAGTTTGAGCAATTTGAAGAGTTTGAGTTTGAAAGCTAAGAAAATCAAAGCTAATCTGTGTGTGAAATACAATCTGGAAAGTAAAAGAATTGCAGAAGCTGTAAAACTATTAAAACAAAAAGTATTGGTTATTACAGAGAAGATCATGTAATATGACAATCAAATAATTCAATTCAATAATTCAATAATGCACTTCAGAGCAAATCAGCATCAATTCTACAAAGTTCTTGAATCTTTGATTCCCTTGTGATCAGGAAAGGACTGATCACAAATAATGAGAAATAATAACATTTTGGAAAAATTTGTGGGAAAGCAATAGGAATCACAATAGGAATGCAACATGGATGAAGTAAGTTGGAAATGCAATGCAAGTACAGTATGGAAGACATTAGAATAACTGAGGAAACTGTATGAAAGCAATTTGTAAGTCAAAAACTGAAATGTTCCTGAATCAGATGATTTCTATGAATTCTGGCTAAAATCATTGGCAAATCTACACTTGAGGTTGGCAGACCAGATGAAAAAGGTTTTGAAAGCATCAGAAAATGAAAAATAGCTAACAACTGTAAGGAAATTCCTAACTGAGAAAGGAGAAAAGCAAATGACCCTGGAAATTACAGACCCATAACCTGTTTGCCAATAACATACAAATTAATCATGGGCATAATTGCAAATCAAAGCTATAGTTATTTGGGGGGAAAAACCATTTACTCCCTGTAGAACAAAAAGGTTGCTGCAAAAATCCAAGAGAAATTAATGAGGTATTATTGACTAATTTTTTTTAAGAATTTAAAAAATTGTTTATGGTTTAGATAGACAATGAAAATGCATTCTGTTTTGCAATAGCTGGGTTGAGAAATCTCTTGACATTTTTGGAATCAGCAGAAAGGTTTGACCACGTATGAATACTTCAATGAAGTTTTGGTGAATGAAGCTGATGGCTAATGGAATTAGTGCTTAGGAGAAATCTAAATGAAATGTGGAATTTTCCAGAGTAACTTATTTACACCTTTCCTTTTTATACTATCAATGGTCCCAAAATCAACAATTTTGAACAAGATAAACTTTGGATATGAATTGGTCAAAAAAGGATGAAAAGTTCGCATATACTCTTAGTCAGGGGTGTCAAACTCAAGGCCCGGGGTCTGGATCCAGCCCGCGGGGTGCTTAGATCTGGCCTGCGGGGCCGCCCTGAAAACAGCAAAGGAAGCAACTAATTTATTATGGAATAGCAATAGCAATAGCACTTTACTTATATACTGCTTCATAGTGCTTTACAGCCCTCTCTAAGCGGTTTACAGAGTTCAGCATATTGCCCCCAACAATCTGGGTCCTCATTTTACCGACCTCAGAAGGATGGAAGGCTGAGTCAACCTTGAGCCTAGTGAGATTTGAACAGCTGAACTGCTGAACTAGCAGTCAGCCTACAGTTGCAGCATTTAACCACTGCACCACTTCAGCTCAAGTCATGAAAAATATTTCTACCAAATATATCAAATGAGTGTAGAAAAATTTGAGATTCAAGCTGAATGATGGAAACATCATTAAAGCAATTAATACCTAGGCAGTTCCTATTATTCAATATACAGCAGAAATAGTCAATTGGACCCACATGGAAATTGATCATTCGGATCGGAATACAAGAAAATGAATCATAATGCAGCATGCTTAGCACCAAAAAGTTATATTTATTGGCTGCATTGACCAAGAGCTGAGGGGGATAGAGGATCCCACAGATGAAAAATTGTGGAGGAAGAAAAAAACTCGGTCTGAATGACTACATTAACAAAAGCCAAGAACCTTTGCTGTAGGCAGTCAATCAAAGGAAACTTTTTAAAGGTTCTATATCATGGCTGAATATAGAAAAAAAAAAAACCAATTGAAACTGATTTGTTAATTGCAAGAACAAGTCAATGCATGAAGGATATAGAACCAAAAGCTGATAAAATACCCCACACGGACTTGGTTAAGATATGGAGCAGGGGCGGGTTGCTCACTTACCTCGCTGCCGGAGCCATACGCGTGCATCTCCATGCTTCGGGGGGGGGCACTCGCTACGCACGCGTACCCCCTCGTGCAATTTTGCTTCTGCGCATGCGTGGAAGCAAAATTGCGCTGAAATCTCACGAGGGGACGCACGTGTGTGTGAGATTTTGGCGCAATTTTGCTTCTGCGCATGCGTGGAGGCAAAATCTCATCGAAATCTCATGCGCAGATGCATCCCCTCACGAGATTTCAGCACAATTTTGCTTCTGCGCATGCGCAGAAGCCAAATCACCTGAAAATCACAGAAAATCACAGAAAAAAAAATGGCGCCACGCCGGGTGGACCGGCAGAGAGGACTCCAGAGCGGTTGCGAAATCCGCTGCTCCCTACCGGAGCTGTGTACTGGGCAGCTCCGGCAGGAACCCACCTCTGATATGGAGTCTTAAAGAAAGAAACTTAAGACTTTATTTTAATGGTTCAAGAACAAGTTTTGCCAACTAACTACATGTAAAATCAACAGCAAACACCATCTTTATAAAATATAATAGAAAAGGATGAAACAATTGATCATTTGATCGGTGACTGCAGCAAAATTTCACAAACTGATTACAAACAGCGTCATGAATGGGTTGCCAGAATTATTCACTGGAAACTTTGCCAGAGGTTTAGATTTGATGAAGTAAAAACTACTTGGGATCATCAAGTTGAGAAGCTTTTGGATAATGAACAAGTAAGATTTTATGGGATTTTAAGATCCAAACAGACAGGCATCTTGTTCATATCCTTGATATAACAATTATTGAAAATAAGAAAGTCCAGTTCACTGATGTTGCTATAGCAGATGATGCTAGGATTGAAGAAAAACAATTTGAGAAATATATATATAAAATACCGGGACTTGCAGGTTGAAGTTGAACACTTATGGAAAAAGAAATTCATTGTTATATCACTCTTGATTGGAGTCCTCAGAGTGATACCTAAAGGACTTTTCTGATATCTAGAAATATTGAAAAAAGCCACCCTGTTGGAACTGCCTATACTTTTAGATGCTACCTTAATAATTCTTAGATCCTTGGTTATTATTTGAATTATTAAGTTTCTACCAATCTTTGACTGTGAATCTAACTGTAGATTATCTACACATAATAATGATGAAGAGTTGATATCTATGAATCGTAGTCTCAATACAACCAGAGCAGTGGTGGGTTCCTTCCGGAGCTGTCTGGTGTATAGCTCTGGTAGGGAGCGGCCAATTGCGCAATTTGCATGCAACCGCTCCGGTGCCGTCTTCGCCAGTCCGTCACGTGCATCGCCATCTTTTTGTGAGAATTTTTGGGCGATTTTGCTTCTGCACATGTGCAGAAGCGAAATCGCACCAAAATCTCTCGCGCACGCGTCCCCTCGTGAGATTTCAGTGAGATTTTGCTTCCACGCATGCACAGAAGGGAAATCGCACCGAAACCTCATGCACGCGTGTGTCCCCTCGCGAGATTTCAGTGAGATTTTGCTTCCGCACATGCGCAGAAGCAAAATCGCGCGAGGGGGCATGCGCACATAGCGAGCGCGCGAGCACCTGAAACGTGGAGATGTGCGCGCAGCGCACTGGCATTGGTAAGTGAGCAACCCGCCCCTGAACCAGAGGCCATAATATTGGGAAAATTTATATAATCCATATACTACATATACTATATTTAGATAAGAAATGATACCCAAATCTTTCAAATTAGGGTAATCATTTCTGAGCTGCAACAATGGAGACAATCAGTAGAAGGCATTAAAGGAGCAAATGTTTTTTGTATCTCTTTGCTGCCACCTATTGGCCATCTTGATGCCTACAAGTATTGCATTACTTGAATGCTGTACTTAAGCGAGGGTTGGATCCATATTGGTCCAGGCAGAAGTATGTCACAGGCCATTAGGCTTTAAATAACAATAGGAAAACAGAAACATCTGAATTGGTCCTTAATACAAACGTATATTTTTAAAGATTGTGCACATGCAAAGACTGAATCATATTTTTTTTTGCTTTGCATATTCATGCTTTCTAGTAACCTTGAATGCTCTGTCTCTTCCATTTAAAGAAACTTGTTATTTTAACATTATGTTTTGTTTTGTATTGTATTGTATTGTTTGGTAGCAAGAGGAGTAACCTTTTATTGTAACATGAAAAAGAACATTTCAAAATAAATGCCAGTAATAATGATATTAATGCTCTATTAGTCCTAGTTGCTTAGACTAGCAGGGTGGGGCATTGAGTGCCAATTATTGTGTGGTCATGTAAACAACTGAAACATTGTATGAATTTTATGCATCATGTTCCCAAACCACAGCCTGTTGTAACACATCCAGGTCTGAGTCAACAGGTGTTGCCCACACCTGGCAATACCACAAGGTAATATCACAATTCTCATTCATGGTATCATTTCTTCAGAAGGAGCTGCTTGTACAAATTAAGGCTCAGAAGTTGGTGTCACCTAGGCTGCTCCTGCTCTTTAAACCACATTCATTTTTATTCAGACATGTTAAATTCTTAGGCATGCCTTCACGTATTTTAAATTATGACTAGTCCAACAATGGCAGTGAGGCCAATAATAAGATCATTTTTCACTCTGGATTAATTTCAGATTTTTAAAATGTGTGTGTTTGTTTGTTTGTTTGGTCATCCAATCAATTCCTCCAGATGATTTGATCTGGCTCAAATCCAAATTGAGTTACATGCACAGTTATAAAAGAATCACATCAAATTAAAAGTCGAACTGATAATATTTTACAGATGAAATCTTGTAACAGGAGAATTAAAGGTGACCTTGAAAATATGAATCTATCGGACACCTTCCATGGGATAATCTTTATCTCAATGAACTAAATAGGGTAGATATAGAGAGATATGGATGGATATATAAGACGTGAAACTTAGCATCCCAAAATATAGCTTCAAATACTTTATTACCAAATCATACTTTTCATATATTCCACAATATAAAAAAAATAAAATAGCATGATCCAAACAAAATCCTATTGACTAATTTGTTCACCTTTTAAGAATAAGAATAATCATATTTTTATGTTTTAAATTAATCAATAATAATAATAATAATAATAATAATAATAATAATAATAATAATAATAATAATAATAATAATAATAATAATAATAATAATAATAATAATAATAATAATAATAATAATAATAATAATAATAATAATAATCCTGCCTTTTGCCATCAACAGGCAGTTAGATTCCTTCCCCCCCCATCCCTGATCCTGCCTTTTGCCATCAACAGGCAGTTAGATTCCTCCCCCCCCATCCCTGATCCTGCCTTTTGCCATCAACAGGCAGTTAGATTCCTTCCCCCCCCATCCCTGATCCTGCCTTTTGCCATCAACAGGCAGTTAGATTCCTTCCCCCCCATCCCTGATCCTGCCTTTTGCCATCAACAGGCAGTTAGATTGCTTCCCCCCCATCCCTGATCCTGCCTTTTGCCATCAACAGGCAGTTAGATTGCTTCCCCCCATCCCTGATCCTGCCTTTTGCCATCAACAGTCAGTTAGATTGCTTCCCCCCCCCATTTCCGCTGTTGCCGGTCCCAAGCCCGGATGAGAAAGGAGGAGGGTTGGGGTCAGGTTGGCAACCTGGCCTCATAAAAAAAACTCGCCAACCCATATAACATGGTGAAAGAAATGAAGAAAAATTCTATACCGCATCGGTCGTCATGCGTGTTAACAAGGGCCGCGGCGGATGTTGAGGTCCCTGGACATCCGTCGACAAGTGGGCTACAAGTGGACCAGCCAACAAAACGACAAAAATATAGTGCAGATGAAAATCGTGCCATAATGGCCTGTTATTACAACTCAGAGCCAGAAAGAAGAGGTTATTTGAAGCGAATGCATGAACTTTGGAAACAACAATATCCAGATTCAAATGTTAGCGAACAACGACTAGCAGATCAAAGGCGATTTATTATACGAAATAATGTGTTCAGTGAAATTGAACTTGAGAAAATTCAGACAAATTGCCAAATTAAAAAAATAACACCACCAGTGGAAACAACAGAAACTCACAAAACAACTGAAGACATCACACTGGAGCTTCCAACAGAGGAAACTGTTAGTGGAGAAGTAATAGCACCACTACCAGAACCAGTCATGATTGAACCAATTGATGAACTAACTGAAAAACAAAAGGAATTGAAGGACAAAATCATGGAGCATGTACTGTCTAATGAGGAAAGGCAACGTTTACCATCATTAAAAACTGTGCCTAACAAAAACTTGGCACCTATAATGAGAATGGTTAATGCAGTACTTTCAACAATTGAATCGGCATCCATCTTAGAAACAAATCAGTTAATGTACAGTGCAGCTGCAATAGTCACTAATGAACTAGGTTTTAAAAACAAAGCACCTAGTCGCAAGGCAGAAAAAGCATCAAAACCAAAGTGGAAAATTCGACTGGAACAAAAAATAAAAAAACTCAGAACAGATGCTAGCAATTTAAAAAATATGAATGAACAACGGCTAAAAAATAGCAAGATCATGGATCAATTAGCCAGAAGATACAGGCTTGATACAAGGAAAATTGAAGAAGCACTTGAAATTGTAAAACAGCAAATAACAGCAATAGCCAGAAAAATTGAAAGATATGATGCAAGAATCATTCAGTACAAGCAAAATCAGCAATTTCGATCAGATCAAAGACGTTTCTACCAAAGCCTCAATGCAAATGACAATTTCAAAAGTGAAAAACCAGAAAAGCAAGCCACAGTTGAATTCTGGAAAGAACTGTGGGAAAATGCAAAGGATTACAATAAGGAAGCAAAGTGGATACAAGACTTTGAGAAAAGTGTTGGCAAGAAGCAAATGCAAGTATTAGAAATAACAACTGAGATGGTCAAAAATCGAGTAAAAAAAGTAAAGAACTGGACATCACCTGGAAATGACCAATTACATGGTTTCTGGCTCAAATATCTGACCAGTTTGCATGCAATATTGGCCAAGCAACTGAACGAAATGCTACAAAATGGTCAAATTGATGAATGGTTGACAACTGGAAAAACATACTTGATTCAGAAAGATGCAACTAAAGGAACAACACCTGGAAACTACAGACCAATAACATGCTTGCCAACAACCTTCAAATTACTCACCGGGATAATTGCAGATAACATAATGGATTATTTGGAAACAAATAACATCTTGCCAGTAGAGCAAAAAGGCAACAAAAGAAGGAGCAGGGGCACAAAAGATCAGCTCCTAATTGACAAAATGATACTAGAAAACTGTAAGAACAGAAAAACGAACTTGAATATGGTCTGGATTGATTACAAAAAGGCGTATGACTCACTGCCACACAGCTGGATCATCAAATGCTTAGAAACTATTGGCATCAGCAAAAATATTACATCATTCACTGAAAAAGCGATGAAACAATGGAGAACTGTGTTGGCAGTAGGGAATGAGAACTATGGAATGGTTAATATCAAGAGAGGAATTTTTCAGGGAGATTCACTTTCACCCCTCCTCTTCATCATCGCAATGATCCCACTATCAGTAATCTTAAAAAAAATGAAACTTGGATACCAAATAGCCAAAGACGCTGAAAAAATTTCACATTTATTGTATATGGATGATTTGAAACTGTATGGAAAGTCAGAAATAGAAATCCAATCACTGACCAACACAGTCCTAATATTCAGCACAGATATCTCAATGCAGTTTGGCATGGAAAAATGTGCCACTGTATCTATGAAAAGGGGCAAAATCACTACATGTGACGGAATTGAAATGCCCAATGGCCAATTAATTAAATGCAATCAAAATGAAGCCTATAAATATCTGGGCATTCTGCAGTTGGATAACATCAGACATGGAGAAGTGAAAACTATCATTAGAAGAGAGTACACCAACAGAGTTAGGAAAATTTTGAAATCTAAATTAAATGGTGGAAACACCATCAAGGCCATGAATACCTGGGCAATACCAGTCATAAGATACACGGCTGGTATAATTAACTGGACACAAGCTGATTTGGACATTTTGGACCGAAACACCAGAAAACTAATGACAATGCACTACAGTTTACATCCACGTAGTGACACTGATAGACTTTACCTGCCCAGAAAATCAGGTGGCAGAGGACTACTACAAGTAAAGCAAACAGTTGAAGAAGAAAAGCATGCATTGGCGGATTATTTAAAAGAAAGTCAAGAACATCTATTAATTGAAGTAAAGAACAAAAATCTACTGAAGGTCCAACAGACGAAACAAGAATACAGAAAAAATGTGATAAAATCAAGAATGGAGAGTTGGCAAAATAAAGCATTACATGGCCAATTTCTGGAAAAAATAAAAGACAAAGTGGACAGTGAAAAAACTTGGTTATGGTTAACATCTGGTACTTTAAAGAAAGAAACAGAATCATTGATCCTGGCCGCACAAGAACAGGCAATTCGTACAAATGCCATAAAGGCCAAAATTGATAAATCTTCAAATGATGCTAAATGCAGATTATGCAAGGAAGCTGATGAAACTGTAGCCCATGTGCTCAGCTGCTGCAAGAAAATCGCACAGACTGATTACAAATTACGACACAACTCTGTTGCACAAATGATCCACTGGAATTTATGCAAAAATTATAACATCCATACTGCTACAAACTGGTGGGAACACAAGCCTGAAAAAGTCACTGAAAATCAGATGGTCAAGATCTTGTGGGATTTTCGTATACAAACAGACAAGGTACTGGCGCATAATACACCAGACATCACGTTGGTCGAGAACAACAAGGTGACTATAATTGACATTGCAATACCAGGAGATAGCAAGGTCGATGAAAAGGAACACAAAAAAATTGCAAAATACCAGGACTTAAAAATTGAAATCCAACGATTATGGCACAAACCAGCAGTGGTAATTCCAGTAGTGATTGGAACACTGGGTGCTATCCCAAAAGCACTGGAATTACATTTAAAACAGCTCAAAATTGACAAAATCACCATCAGTCAAATGCAGAAAGCCGCACTGCTCGGTTCCGCACATATACTTCGAAAATACATTACGACTTCCTAGGCCCCTGGGTGGGGCTCGACTAGTAATCAATGCCAAATCCGGCGAAACAACTGGCCGCTGTGATACAATTGTATAATAATAATAATAATAATAATAATAATACTGTACATGGGATTTAACTGGTGGGAGGTTCAGCCAAGGCTATCTGAGATGGGTGGGTGGCTGGGGCCCTGGATCAAATCACTCCTATGCAGCCACTCCCTGTGTGCTTATCCCATGAAATTCCTTGTCTTTCTGAGGAGCTTCAAGAGATGAAGCAACAGAAAGATTGCCTGGAGCATCACTGGAGGAAGATTCAAAACAAGTCTGGCTGAACATGGATAGCCAACCAATGACTCTGTTCCAGGTGATCTGGTCCAATTGGGGAGGGAAGACACCTCCGACACTGACTGGGTCACTATGAGGTTTATTCAAGCAATCTAGTGGATAAAACTGCTCAAATTTGGTCCAACATAGACTCTAACTGGGCAGGACAGGCCAAGGAAGGTCTAATGATGTGATCCAGGATGAGTTGGAGGCAGGGGTGGGTTTTAACTTACCTCACCGCCGGTTCGCTTCCTCCCACACCGCATGGGCGCTCACACATGCGCAGTGCCAAAAACCAAGCTTCTGTGCATGCGCAGAAGCAAAAAACAAGATGGCAGCAACCACAGACCGGCACCCACAGAACTGGCTCCATGACATCATCGGTAGGAACCCACCTCTGGTTTGAGGCAGTGACTCCTAAGGAAACGGACAGTTTTCTCTGTGATCTTAGCTCTGCCACCTGTTTTCTTGATCTGAGTTCCTTGTGACTTGTAAAAGTAGCAGGTGGATGGCTCAACAGTTTTCAACAACTATCAACCAGTCTTCAATCTTTTGTTTTTGGGGAAGCTGTTGAATAGGTAGTTGGTCTGTAGCTGCTAAGAAGACTGGAAGAAACAGATTACAGTATCTATCCTGTTCCAGTCAGGTTGGGATTTAGGCAGTCTTGGTTACCCTTGTTGATGATCTCTGATAGGGCCATGATATAGGTGATAAACCCATTTTTTGTTCCTTGATCTCAGCAGCTTTTGATACCATCAATCATGTCATCCTTCTGAGCTGGCCTGTAGGATTTGGGGGCATTATGTTATAGTAATACTCTTCTTTAGGGCCAGTTCCAGTTGGTGTTGATTGAGGGGATCACTCCCTAAGCCCTTCCTGTATGTGGTGCCATAGAGTTCTATTCTCTCTTCATTCATTTTCAACATCTATATGAAACTGCTGGGTAAGGTCACCTGCCAATTTGGGGTTTGGTGTCAACAGAACACTGATTATGCCCAATTATATGTATATTTTGACTCAGCGAAGGGAGGCGATCAAGGTTCTATTTCAGTGGCTAAAGGTTGTGTGGACTTAGATAGTGAGGAATTGTCTCTGACTCAGTCCTACCAAGACCAAGTAGTGTTTCGGATGCCCAGATTTGAGGATACTCAAATCTGGCCTTTTATCCAATTCAAGGGTTGCACACAATCTGAGTGTCTTCATAGACTCATAGCTTCTGTTCAGAGCTCCTCAACTTTGGTCAGGAAGGCCTTTGCACAACTTCATCTGGTGCACCAGTTATCTCTTTCTTAAATCAGGGGCCATTCAGACTGCATTCATGCGCTGATCACCTCACAGCTTAACTACTGCAATGTATCACATTACTTCAACTGATCCAGCAATGTGGACGATGATGGATGTGCCTGTGTAACACTTCAGCTTTGAGTGTTGCAGTTGTTGTCAGTTTGTTTCTGGAGGTAATTCAAATTACAGATTGTTACCTATGAAGCCCTTCTTATGGCATAGGGCCTGATTACTTGAGGGGGCATCTGTCTCCCATAGTATCTACCTGCCTGATTTGATTTCGCACATAGTAGGTCCCTTTGATTAAACAATGCCATCTATCAGGAGTTAAGAAATTAAGTCTTCTCAATTGCAGGTCTACTCACTGGAGTGAGAGTCTCCTTGAGATCTAAATGTTCCGTGTCCCTAAATGTTCCATGCATTTAGTCTTTATCATTAAAGAAGAGAAAGAAGACATGTAGGCAGACAATGGGGAATACACATAGAAAACCACATAGTAGCACAGGCTGTTTGCCTCATTAAGCCTTTTGGAGGTGAGGTGCAAACTGCATGGGAGGTGAAACAAATGTCTATTAACTTATTAAGGTCAGAGAAGGGAGCTTGTTAGTTCAGGACTCACACTTGGCAAACAAATGGCATGCTGCTTAGGAAAGCAGCTTAGGAAAAGCCAGCTTGTTTAAGCAATCTCTCTTCATGGAAGTAACTGAAAAAGTGGGTCAGTCATCAGACACATTACAAAATGTAATACGAGGAAGCAAAGAGCTGATCAGTGGAACTTTGTGAGCAGAACTGATGGCCATAAGATAGCAGAAAGGAGAGGATTTTTTTGCATCTCCTTGCTGCCACTTAGTGATAATCTAAGCTAAAGTTTCTTAAAGTATGGTCCCAGGACCCCTGGGCATCCCTAAGACCCTCTCAGTGGTCCACGAAATCAAAAATATATGCCAGATGTTGAAGGTATTTACAAAAATTTAAAACAATGTCACTCACTGTTCTTTTTATGAAAATTATTATACTTATATTAATAGCTAATGAGTTTAATATTAGTATTAAATAATATTAACATTGCTATTTGTATATGATTCAATAACTGTGCAACAATCAATTTTGTTAAATTTTTGATAAATGTAACCCATACAAGCAAAGACTTTTTTGGTGTTCTTCATAATTTTTGAAAAGTGGGGAGGGGTCCTATTGGGTCCTGAGAATAAAAAAGTGAAGAAACGCTGGTCTAGACATTTGCCAACCAGATCTGATAGCCCTAAGAAATTAATATCTACTTTAACAATGCCTTTTAATTGTCTGTAAAATAAATTATGGATTCAGAATAATCCAACAATTTTTAATCCTGATAATGTGCATATTTAATTGAATATTCAGCCATATTGCAATTGTAGACAATCCAAATTCCACTTACTGTAATGATTATTGATATGGTTGAAAGGTCTGATCAGTAAAAACCTGTCTGAAGCATTAATATCTTATTAGCCCATGAATGTCCCTATCTCAAAAAGCATTTACCATCAATTATTAAATTGAAATTATTCAAAAGTATAAATGTATCATGTGTCTAAAGGTTAAAATTAAGCTTCTTTCTCAACAAATTCCAAATTTGTTCTGCTGACTTTAATGTTAGAAACATAATGACTATATCTAAAGATAGTCAAGTTCTCTTCCTGCTACCAAAGGGTCATTTAATAAATTATAAATAAATTTCCAAACGACTTTGGAATTGAAGGGTGAATGACCCTTCTCCCAATCAACATACAGCATAATAACTAAAATCTAGGTTTTTAACTTGTCCTTTTAAACTGTCTTCATAGCTTATCAATTTTCTTAAAATACACAAGACTACTTCTAAGTGCAGGTATATGTATGTGTAAAAATTTTGAGATAAAGATCATTTTTATAATATTGTTTTTCCTTTAAAATGATAGAAATAATTCAATGTATTTATATCTATAAGCATAGAATTATTAACCCCAGATTTTAAGAGAATCCAAATGCCAGATAACTTCCCATCAATCCCAGTAGATAGACCAAACCGTGAAATCAGCTTGACATGAAGGCCAAAATGTTTATTGATATTGGCGGTAATAACAAAATCTTGTAAATCTGATCATGTTAATCAATCAACAAATGCTCTGTCCTACACATTGCCAAAAAAAATCAGAACATTAAATACAAACTGAACAGTCAAGACCTTACAGACGACCCTCACTCTGTCAAAGACCTTGGAATACTCATATCAAATGACCTAAGTGCCAAAGCCCACTGCAACAACATCGCCAAAAAGGCTTCAAGAGTTGTTAACCTAATCTTACGTAGCATCTTCTCCGGTAATATCATACTACTAACCAGAGCATAAAAAACATTCGCCAAACCAATCCTCGAATACAGCTCATCTGTCTGGAACCCACACCGCATATCGGACATAAACACATTAGAAAGTGTCCAGAGATACTTTACAAGAAGAGTCCTCCACTCCTCTACTCGCAACAGAATACCTTACGCAACCAGACTTGAAATCCTGGGCTTAGAAAGCTTAGAACTACGTCGCCTTCGGCACGACCTAAACATTACTCATAAAATTATCTGCTACAACGTCCTTCCTGTCAATGACTACTTCAGCTTCAACCACAACAATACACGAGCACATAACAGATACAAACTCAAAGTGAACTGCTCTAAACTTGACTGCAGAAAATATGACTTTAGCAACAGAGTGGTAAATGCCTGGAACTCACTACCTGACTCTGGTTTCGTCACCAAACCCCCAAAACTTTACCCTTAGACTGTCCACTGTTGACCTCACCCGTCCCTGTCCTAACGTTCCTGCTTATCAGTACCCATCTTATGTATATAAACAATGCAGAGGTGGGTTCCTGCCTCTGATTACCGGTGCGGTTAATAGCTGTTGTTCGGCGCAGAGCCAAAGACGCTGCTGCCGTTCGCGGAGCGGGAGCTTTCCCCAGGCGCTTTCCCCGCCCGCATGGATGCCGCCAATTGCGTTCTTTTGCCCTCTGCGCATGCGGAACGCTTTGCGCATGCGCAGAGGGCAAAAGAACGCAATTGGCGGCATCCATGTGGGCGGGGAAAGCGCCCAGGGAAAGCTCCCGCTCTGCGAACGGCAGCAGCGTCTTCGGCTCTGCACCGAACAACAGCTATTAACCGCACCGGCAGGATCCCACCTCTGAAACAATGTTATATCTATGTATATTACCAACATGTACTTGACAAAAATAAATATAAATAAATAAATATACCTGCTTCTCCTTCCTATACTTCAGTAAATTAGGGTGGTTCCTACATGAGTCACCTCCAAATGTTATCTCTTCTGGATTTAAAAATGTTTCAGACCCTTTTTTCTAGGTAACATATGATGAGGTCCAGGGAAGATGCCCACTCTAATGTGCTTGACAAGCCCACTAAATCTGAGTTGCAAGTATCTGGACAATCACTGAATGGCACCAGAGATACCAACAATCTGTTTACTGCCATCTATTGGTCAAATAAGTTCTTTGGTACCCCTTTGCTCTCTTGTTATATTACCGGTAAGTCATCAAATAATAATCAAGCATAGAAAAATCAGAGTTACAAAAAATACATTAAATTACAATAAGATGATTCCTGAAAAACAATAGGATGATAAAGAAAGCAATATGGATAATTGAATTAGGGAATTCAATTTCAAGAGGAAGCAAAAATAATTTCACCCAATCTGACAATAATGAAACACTTTTTACAACAACTAAAAAAGTTAAAAAGTCAGCAGGGGCAAGGTTATTTGCAGGAATGTCTGAAAAGTCAAGATAATGGCTTTGAACAGGTATTTGCTGGCCCATTTTTACATGCATTGCATGAGACGTGAAAGGGGAGTCTTGTGATTTTTCTTTTTATAAAATTCCCTGTGGATGCCCCTACTAAGGGGATATATTCCACTGTATCGCAATTTAAAATCATGTTTATGAATTGATTTTATGTGTATTTAAAATATTAATTGGCTGTCATTAATGATTAAAGAAATTCTATCTTATTCTAAAAAGAAAAGCAAGATTTTCAAATAATAATTAAAAAAAGCTTTTAGCTGAATCATGCTGTTCCATTTTTTGATTTTGCCAAATATATGAAACGTTTTAGTTTTGAAACTAAAATGTTTTAGGGTCTTTTTTCGCAATAGTGGTAACCACACTGAAAATAAAAAGTTATCCATGGACAAGGTCTAATACTGAATAGCTGTCCTATTTATTTCATTGAACTAGGGAATGTCTCACAGATTGTGTGTGGTTTCACATTTTTACGTCTTGCATAAAAAGCACATTTCAACTTTCCTGTTAATATATTTCTCAGTAATGCCGACTGGCTTTCAGCAAAATGGGAGATTTCATTTTGTGAAATACTTATCCATTCAGCAGCTGATTTGATGTGATTGTTTTGTCAACCCGGTGCAAATAAATCAATTTGCACTTGAACCAAACTAAATGGATTACACAAATTGACCTCAGCTCTGGTAGTCATAGGAAAAACACCAAACTGATTTAATTCCTTTACAGATAACTGGCATATCCTTAGTTAAGTACTGCCAAATGGTGCCCAGCCATTAACGGCTAAACCCAGGAGATTTTGATTACAGTGTTAAAATGCAAACATAGAAACAGGATTTTACATGCCATTTATTCCATCCTAGACCTTTTCTTTCTCTTCATCCAACATCATCCTTACAAGTAGAAAAACATACAAGGATGCAGAGCAGCGGTGGGTTGCTC
The DNA here is from genome assembly GCA_023053685.1 of Diadophis punctatus similis. Lineage (NCBI taxonomy): Eukaryota > Metazoa > Chordata > Lepidosauria > Squamata > Dipsadidae > Diadophis > Diadophis punctatus. The sequence goes on along the minus strand of JALIGW010000003.1, from coordinate 115,205,115 downwards.
CTGGTTCGGCCCAGTTTGGCAAACCAGTAGCAGCGCCAGCAGGAGGCTCCGCCCATCCGCCCGGGGCACTTCTGTGCATGCAAGCGTGTGCAGAACTGGTAGTGACGGGTTTTAGAACCCACTACTGCTGCAGAGTGAACCCAAAGAGCAGTGTTGTCCTTCCATATATCTTCCCTCAGCATTCCCACCCATTTTCTTTCTGGCTGATCACTGTCCAGCCTGCTATAATTTTTTTATCAGATCCTAACTGTTCAGTCTTGCTTCACATATGTCTGCCTCCTTACAATGTGACAGTTTCCTTTTCTGGGAAAGAGAAAGGACCAACAAACCATGATTGCCTGTGAATGAGGAGCCTTCAGAAATAGCATTTAAAAAAACCTTTGCCTTATTGCAAAACAACCTCCCCAGAGGGTCTGGATCCTCTGCTTCTGACTTAGTCAGAAGTCTTCCATCAAATATAATTCATATGATGATTGGTCTGGGCTGCAAGAATCCAAGTGATCACAGGTGGCAGCAAAGAAATATAAAATCCCACACAACTCTTTGCTGCCATCTAGTGGGTATCTAGAATTTTCCCACCCAGATACAGGGGTCCTAATCTTATAGATGTCATTCATTCTGGGGAAATACAGGAACTATTGGAACTCTCTTCTATCAGATTGGAACTATTGTTAGAGATTTAATTGGTTAAAAAGCAGGGGAAAGTATCCCAAATGTGAGTAGGAAATTACACAATGTGTTTTAGATGGCTTACTTATTTATTAAATTGTTTGTTGTCTCACCTTTCATTCAGGGGTTCAGGGCAGCACACACAGCTCTCACCTTCCTGTTTTTTCTTGCAAGAAGGAAAGGAAATTGAGGTAGGTGGAACTGACAAAGAGAGATGATGCATATTGCAAATCCAAAACAAATGAGCGACTTATTTAATTTTACATAAGTAAAATTCAATTTCTAGTAATTTCTAATCAACATATTTTAGCAGGTAACCCCCAGCTAGAGGTACATTTTGTTTAAAGCAAACTCTTCCTCCCCCTTTTTACATAATGATAAGAAAAGAGCAAGAATGCTGAAGTATTTCCGAGCGGTAGAAAACATTTCTTCAGAACTTGTGCAGTCATTTGGTTTTATATGAGAATGTAAAGTGTGAAAGGGATGATAAAAGATGAGATCAGAAAACACTATTAAAATATGGCTTTAATTAGATTGGACTTTTTCCTCTTTAAAAGTGGATATTTTTCATCTTGCAAATGGCTGCTCTTTGCATTAGCTCCAAGTTCTTTGACAGGCATATTTGTTTTAGTTTTTTCCCAGATAAAGTAAGTTGAATTATAAAATATTCATTTCAGAAACGTGCCTTCTTTGTTGTAGATGTAAACAATATATTGTGTTGAATTTGTTTTATCTTATCTCATTTATACATCACATTTTTACCTGCATAAGCTATATATTTGGTTTGATTTTGTAGTGCCCTTGATAAAAGCTGCATCTGAAGAACACAGAGTTCCTATACCATAAATTATTTCCTTCTGGCATTTGAGATATTCTCACTCCTTTTAGGGAGGGGGAACAATGCCTACCTTTTCCCCTTCTATTGCATATCTAACAAGAGAGTGTTCTTCAGTCATCTTACAGTATGATTAACCCTCTTTGCCCAAGTACGTTCAGGTTTAAAATCTGGTGCTTGTCTCTTCACTACTTTTGCACATGATGATCTGGAAAATAATTTTTAAAGCTCAGTTTGCTCTTTCCAGTGTATATAATTGTATTATCTGGATCTTTTAGGTTGAATGTAAATTGTACTGGATATTCTAGTTATAGCCTCAGTATAGGAAAGCAGCTCACGCCAGTATCTCAATAAAATGATTTAGGGATTCATCCAAGAATAAGAAAGATCCAAAGATGCTTAAACTCTATTATGTTTTTAGCGTGTTGATTCAACTTATGCTGAAGAATTGAATAACTAAAAATGGAGGTTTTCATTTTGTATACATTTTGTATACCATTGGGTGACTTGCTGGAAAATGAGACTAGGATGAAAATAATGCAATGTAGGAGCCAGTGGTTTTTTTGGGGGGAAGGAGATCTGATGTTCCTCTGCTTTTTACAAGAAATTAGCAAATTGCTCATGCTGACGGCTGGTGGAACATTTATACAGAGGGGAGTCCAATATATTGCAGAAAATCTCAGTAAAACCTCAGGGCAACATTATGCACATATTTACGGGATCTTGACTGTGAAGCATTGTGGAAGGAGAAGAAACTTAATCCATAGGAATGTTAAATAATTTGAAGGGGTGCATCAAAACGTTTTAATGAAGGTGAGGCATTCAACTATTTCCTGTTTCTAGTGATTTGCTCTTATCTGGAAAGCCTCATCCTGTGTGGCGCAGTGGTTAGAAGACAGTACTGCAGGCTACTTCTGCTGACTGCCAGCTGCCATCAGTTTGGCAGTTCGATTCTCACCGGCTCAAAATTGACTCACTTTCCATCCTTCTGAGGTTGGTAAAATGAGGACCCAGATTGTTGGGGGCCATATGTTGACTCTGTAAACCACTTAGAGAGGCTGGAAAGCACTGTGAAGTGATATATAAGTCTAAGTGCTATTGCTACCCTGTGTTTGCTAATTTTCTATACATAGATATCAAAGCCCACAAGTTGAGGAGCCTCACTTTGGTTGCCAAGTCAAGAGACGTAATTGAATTTGGGGCTTTTTCACTGGGTGCATAGAATTTTATTGTAAAATCTTATAGGGTTTTTTAAGAACTCTGAATTGCCCTCCTCTTCTTTAAGTTGGCCGTTGTTAATTCCCAGAGGACTAAACTCCTCAGGTTTCCTAAATTCTTTCACCAGTGATGTTTGGCTGGGATATTTTGGGAAGATTATGTGGATGATCACTAGTAGTTAAACCCCAAGTAGTAGCAGGCAAGGTGTTTCCTACATAGCCTGGATCAGTTGTCAAACAACTGTTTTGCCGCTAAAATAATTGTGTAAATTGGACACTCAAATTCATATTTTAATGTGGTTTTTCAAACTCCATCATCCATTCAAATTCATTTTCAGATTCTTCTTTTGCTTTGGCTTGTGGACAAGTCTATGTTATTTTAGGGAAGTATGCAGTCTGCAATCTTCAGAGCTTTCCAAATGGTCAAATGCTAAATCATCCACTGAAGCTCCTAAATACTAAAAGCCAACCATTGGCTCTCTTCAAACATTCGGTAGTATTGAAAGTCATTGATTAAGTACAGTTAGATTTTCAGTTTCATTATAGGGCCACAGGATCGGTTTTTGCATGCTATAATATCAGATGTCAGATATGGAAATCAATTGTGAGTATGAAAAAATCAAAAGAATGATTTAATTTCAATACCAGAAAAGAAAGGTTTGAGGGTTGCATTCATGTTTCATCTCCGATAAGGGATGAACTTCTGAAAGTATTCAAAAGGGTCCATACATCATTAAGTCTTTCACCCAAAACTTTTTCCCCTCCCACATTTCCCCCTGCCTGAATGAAGGTATCCCAGATCAGGTCATAACAAAGACAGCAGCAGGACAGAGCATGCTGTTAGATGTTGAAGAGAGTCTGCTGACCGCTGTGAGCATCATAAACCTCTCAGTTTGATGATCAACTGTGCAGTCAATTAATTAATCATCATTTTATGCCTCATCAAGCACTTTGCTGAGGCTCTCAATGGGGGAGCATCTCAATTAGCCAATGGGAAGCAGACTGTTTTGTTTAGCTGGGTGAGCCTTCTATAAACAAGGGAGGCCTTGGCAAGCTAATAAATATGTCATCTGTCTGTGTCAGTTGCTACAGTGTGGCTTCACCTGTAAATATGTGGAACTGGGCCCAACACAGCTAGCAGGGCCCTGAGAGAGGAAAGGGAAGTGCTTCTGAATTCATATACTTTGCCATAATGTTATAACTTGGGATTTAGAAAGCTGTGCCATGGGAAAAATCAGTCACTAGGATGTGAATGCAGAGATGCTGTTCAGGGTGGCTAATGGCTGGTAACCCATTTAACGCAGAGAAGGGGCATGCCATCACCTTGATATTTTCACGCACAGGATTATGGCAAAGGATATGCATGTGTGTTTCCATCATGTATGAAGAATACTGTGATAACTGCAGATGCAATTTCTTTGCTCTTTGTCTAGTTTTATGAATGCCCATAAAATGCAAAAGGATGTACAATCACAGCCAGATTGTTTTTCTTGCACACTTTTATTGGTGCCTATGAGTGCATCAGTAATTATTTGTGGGCGGTTGAGTGTGGGGAGGCAAATAACCAGAAGGAAGCTGACAACACACCATGCATGCTAAGTGTTCTGCCTAAAATTCAGAAATAAAAGCAACAGGAATATGTGTGGTTGTATTAAGTCCAGATAATCGGGAAGCCCATGAAATGTTTCTGGAAGTATCCCCTTCTGCATTTAGGATCACCATTTCATTAGTTTTCTCCAATTCCACATTCAACCCGGGAGTATGAAACATATTGTATGTCCAAGTGATTTCAGACGGACAAGCTTTCCAAAAATATCTCAGATCTGATTCAAACGTGATACATTCTGTGCTGAAAGAATCGCAAGAAGATTACCTAACTTTCTCCATGAAAAGCATTATGCTTGAAGTGCAGTGATTTGGATTTGGCCCTCAAAAGCATTACATGATAACACAAGTGTTCATGTATGAATAGGTCTCAACTGCTTAGGCTAGTTAAAGACACTGGAAGGAAGAGAGGCTGCTTCAGTGTACCGTTGTCCTCTGCCACAGCCCTGCCCCATCAGTGTGCCAGACAGTTATAAGTCCTTGCAGGGACAGTGGTGAAAGTAACATTGTCAACCAGTCTTCTGCTTATCTCCACAAGAAGCTGCATCAATAACCTGACTGATCTGCATTGCTTTTAGCTTTTGAATGGTTTTGCAAGGCCCATGATAACTGAAAGGCAGATCCAATGCATTCCTTAGCAAATTATGAAAAGCTTTTCATAATTTGGGACTTCTGATTGGTGTTCAAAGACTTCAGCTGCCAATCTTTTTTATTTTAGGAAAGGAGCCAAGGCCTTCCTCCTCAGGCAGCTGTCTCATTCATATTATTTCTGATTGTTTTACTGGGTTTTAGTTGATTATATTTAATTATTGTTTGTTATCAGGCTTGAATGCTCAGTGAGGAGGGAAATACTATTGAAATTCCAAAATTATACTTAGGCAGGGGTATTACTGGTAAAGCTTCACTTAACAGTGGTGGGATTCAAATTTTTTACTACCGGTTCTGTGGGCGTGGCTTGGTGGACATGGCAGGGGAAGGAATACTGTAAAATCTCCATTCCCTCCCCACTCCAGGGGAAGGTTACTGCAAAATCCCCAATTCCTCCCAATCAGCTGGGACTCGGGAGGCAGAGAATAGATGGGGGCAGGGCCAGTCAAAGGTGGTATTTACTGGTTCTCCGAACTACTCAAAATTTCTGCTACCGGTTCTCCAGAACTGGTCAGAAGCTGCTGAACCTCTGCTTCACTACACTTCTTCATGGAAGGCTTTCAAATGAGTCTTTAAGACACAATCTTTGGGCCAGACTACTTTGCAAAAGTACACTTAGTCCTTCAAATAACTTGGTTCCCGTCCTTGCCAATTAACCACCAGCAGTTTGAATTAGGTTTGGAAATGAACAGGCAACCCAACTGCCATGGAAGAACCAGAGGGGGTTGAAAAGGAGGCACTTCTAGTGATCAATATATTTTGCATTAACATCACTAGTGCCAATCAGAGATCATCTGATCTTTCATGCTTGCACTATGAGGCAGTATATAAGTCTCACTAATAATAAATAAATAAATAAATAAATAAATAAATAAATAAATAAATAAATAAATAAATAAATAAATAAATAAATAAATAAATAAATAAATAAATAAATAAATAAATAGTAAGTTTAACTATGGAAGAATGTTGCTGAAATGGCATTCAGATTAGAATGCTTCCAAAGAGATCAAATTACTACCATCCCCCCAAAAAGGTCCCCATTTTCAAGGGTGGATGTATGGCATTCCCATGTATTGGTTACCAGCAGGAGCTACCACTCTGGTAGCAAAAGGACACCTTAGATCAGGGGTCCCCAACACCTGGGCCATGATCCACTACTGGGCCTTGAGCCTTTCAGAACTGGGCCACGGAAGTGGTGGGTGAGCGCACATATGCATCCCCATTTGCACAAGCAGCAGGTGGACCACATGCGTGCAGAACCATCCTCTCACCAGTCTACAAAGCTGAAAAAGTTGGGGAACTGTGCCTTAGATGGTGTTTTTTCCCACTGAATCAGAAGTGGGTTCCTGCCGGAGCTGTCCGATGCGTAGCTCCAGTAGGAAGCGGCCAATTGCGCAATTTGTGCGCGACCACTCCGGAGCCCTCTCTGCTGGTCCATCACACTCGTCGCCATCTTTTTCGGTGAATTGTGGGCGATTTTGCTTCTGTGCATGCACCGAAGCAAAATTGCGCCAAAATCTCTCGAGGTGACGCATGCGTGTGCGAGGTTTTGGCGAGATTTTGCTTCTGCACATGCGGGGAAGCAAAATCTCGCCAAAATCTCACACGTGCACGCATCCCCTCAGTTCTGTCATAGGGATGGAATTGCAAGTGTGTCTTTCCGTCTTTAACTTAATATTACAGAATCTTTCTTGAGCTTCTTGGAATCGATGATTGGAAGTTGTGTCATTATTGTTCTTCCCAAACAAAATGGGAACTTACAACAGTATGAACTATAGGAAATATCCTATAATTCATAATAGGAAGACAAGGATTTTTACCATTCCTGGATTCTCAAGAAAATCTTGATCATCCTAATGTCAGCTTCTGCCGTTTACTTATAGATGCTTGGAATTTTATGTCACATGTTTAAAGTTATATACTGCTAAACAACCCATAACCTATTGGGCCCTACGATGGTAGGCTTTTGACAGGTGGTGTCAAGGGTGCCCCTCCCCGCGGTAAGCGGCAGAGCCGCCCTGGCCGGTGGTCACCCAAGCGTAGGAGCTTCTGTGACTTATACGATGGCACTTCAGGAACCGGATGGCCAGGCCGCGAACCAATCCTCAGGGCAGCAGTCCAAAGACAGACAGCTGTCACAGGACACCAGCTGCCCCCCCCCACTGATGATGGTAGATAGTGGGGTTGATTCTCACTTACTGATTGTAGAATTTGTAGAATAAGACGAGTTGTGGAGAACCTGCTAGGTTAGGTAACACTAGTCCAGACTTAGGACTGAGTCGAAAGAGGGGGTGCCCTTCGGGGTGACAGCTTTTATATAGAGTCAGACTCAGTCCTGATTGGCTGATGGATTGGATCATCCCATTCTTGGAGGCTCGCTCCGCCCACTATGGAGAACAGAATGACCACAGGCAGGCAAAAAAGCAGTAGGAACAAAAGTGACTTCCAATTTCCTACCAGCTTCCCCATTGATGTTACTGTAGGAAGCTGGCAGGGAGTGTCGGAAATAATCACAGCATAATTTTTATCATGTAGTATGAACAAGTAAATGCCTTCTTTTTCCCCTAGGGCCAAAATAATATTGTCATCGCTGAAAGATTATATTGGTAAGCTAGGATAATAAGTCTAACGGAACTTACATTAAACTATCCGTATTTCAGTGCATGGTATTGTCTCTGGATTTCTCAATCTCTATGTGCCCTTCATATAGGCAGGCTAAAATTGTGAACTCTAATGAGTGAGGTAGGATGATGCCAGATGGCATCTTTGCAAATTAATGCTTGCAGATTTGTGGTGTGAGAATAAATTTGGAGGCATAATTTGCCCCAGATCTTCTGAGCCTTTGTGGCATGCCAGTTCTGGCATGTCATGCTTTTTATTTTGGTGTGGGTTAACATTATCTTTCATTAATGTTTCTCTCAGTTCTGTATTTCTTGAACTTTGAAACAGCATTCCCTTTTGTTCAATGGAATGTTTTTGGCTTTTTCTAGTACCAGTTTTACTCAGCCATTGTGGACTTTTACGGTGCCATATACAAGTATGACATTCTACATTGTTCCTGGAATGCTTTCTATCAGTTGTTGCATGGCCGAGTGAAACACTTCAGAAGCAGAACGCAACCCAAAGAGCATATGTACATAGCTGCATGAGTGACATGTTAAACATACAAAGACGTGTTCTTTCTTATTCAGTACTATGTGCCAAAACTGGACTGAACCATCCAGCTTGGAAAATTGTTTTGCACCTGCCAGTCCTGCGAAGTGTTGCACTCATGCCAGGATGTGATCATGCTTTCTTTGAATCAATGTCTTTAATTCTTTGGAGTCCAGGCATTTTCTAAGGTTTTTATTACCCATGTGAGCTATCATCCAGGAATAAACTGATTCAGTTGATTCTTCACTCTGGCAATTACAGTAGCCCTTACAACCACAACTGAGCCCAAAATTTCTGTTGCTAAGCAAGACAGTTGTTAAGTGAGTTTTGCCTCATTTTATGACCTTTCTTGCCACAGTTGTTAAGTGAATCACTGCAGTTAAGTTAGTAACACAATTGTTAAGTGAATCTGACTTCCCCATTGACTTTGCTTGTCCGGAGGTCACAAAAGGTGATCACAGGACACTGCAACCATCCAAATTTTGATCATGTGTATGCTGCAACAGTCATAAGTGTGAAAAACAGTCATAAGTCACTTTTTTTAGTGCCATGGTCACTTCAAATAGTCACCAAATAAATATTTATACATTAAGGATTACCTGTATAATTGCTCTTGTTTCCATTCTGTCCAGTTCTACTTTAGTTACATTCTCAATGCTAGTAGTGCATTTCTGATGTCATATCTCACTGGGTTGTTCGTTTTTGTGATAAGTTATTGAGAGGCACCCAGTACCATAAAATAGCAATAGCACTTAGACTTATATACCACTTCACAGTGCTTTACAGCCCTCTCTAAGCAGTTTACAGAGTCAGCATATTTCCCACAACAGGATGGAAGGCTGAGTCAACCTTGAGCCAGTGGGAATCGAACTGCTGAACTGCTGGCAGCTGGCAGTCAGCAGAAGTAGCCTGCAGTACTGCATTCTAACCACTGCGCCACCATGGACATCTTTATACCTGCTTAACCACAGAGATTTTTTTTCTTCCTCCATGTATGTAAATATATTGCTGACATCAAATAGTGGCATCTACCGTATTTTTCGGAGTATAAGACGCACAGGAGTATAAGACGCATCTTAGTTTTTGGGGAGGAAAATAGGGGAAAACAATCTGCCTGCCAGGTAATCATCTGGCTAACATCCTTAGTCTGGTCAGCTTCAGCACATTATTTTATCCCCTGGTTAGGACTTAAAAAAACCTTATTCGGAAAGGGTAACAATGAAAGAGCCTGCAAGCCAGTAAGAGCTGGGAAGATAGTTAGCACCTGGTTAGAGCTGGGGAAAAAAGCTTCGAAAAAGCTACATTCAGAGTATAAGATGCACCCAAATTTTCAGCCACTTTTAGGGAGGAAAAAGGTGCGTCTTATACTCCGAAAAATACGTTACTTTAACTACTGTCAGGAAATGTGTGATTTTCTGTTTGTCTGTCTTCTTGGTAGCAGCTAGTTGTTCTTGAGTGTAATATATTTGTGCAAAGCACTGCAATTGGCCTTCTGCACTGACAGCAAGTTTCATTTCTAATGGTGGCCTCAGAGCATCCTTTAGTTTCCCCACCCCCTTTTAAGTCCATCTTCTCTGGTTTTTCCCTCCTCCTCCCCCTCCTTTTTTTTAGGCCTGCCACTGCTCAGATAATACCAGCAAGGTGCCAGTCTCTAAAGGCTGCTCATAATATGCAACTGGACTCTTAGCCCTCTGTTGGCCCTCTAAAGTTTGAAGGTGCAATAATATTCACATTTTTTTCAAAAATATTGCAATGACTAGTTTAAAAAAACAATAACAACAAACAGCAGATTTCTAGGATGTCATATCTGCTGCATAGGAATTAAGCTTCACTTCTGACCCCATGTGTTGTTCATTTATGATAAAGGTAAAAACACAAGAGGTGAAGTGACTCTTTTTATTAAGAACTCAATTCTCACCTGGAATGAAAAAGAATTTAACATATTGAAAGCACTATATTGTTCCTCCTCAATAACATAGATAAGATTTGGCTTTTGATAAATGCCAATTTCTTCACATTGAGGAGCCTTTAAAACATAGTTTATATCCAAAGGATATACAAAGGATTTGCAGGCAAATGAGTTGTATAGACCTCAGAAAAAAATATTTTCCTCCTCTGTCAAGCTACCTTGCTGCTGTGAATCTTCAAAGCTAGTGAAACTCATTTTTTTTGGTTGCTGCTTTGATTGCATCTGTCCCCTATATTGTATCTCAAAGTAGCTTTGTGTACGTTGTTGAAAATGTATCCAACTTCTTGTATTTTGCTCTTTGATCATCTCTTCTTTCATTGTCTCTACCTCATCTTGCTCTGGTCCATTGCTGCAATATTTGTTTTGATCCCCAGATTTCCATCTTATTCATTCACTTGCATGCATTTTGTTTAGTGACTTATGTATGGAATATTCTCCTTTCACCCTATACATCTGTCTTGTGTTTTTATTTTTCATCATCACTTTCAAGGAGATGAAAGACTTATCTGAAGCTCAGACCTTTCCTCATCTATTTGAGGAAATTTTGGTTCTTTTCTGTTTGTTTGATAAAATTATTCCAAACTTCAGAAGTGTCTTTATAAATATGATAAAAGAACTTGAGATTTAAGGAAATTTTGGAGACAACAAAACAGATCCACGCATCTACTGTATATTCAGCAGAGCCTGTGGTGCCAAAACAAGGTTTTGCCATTTCTTATTCTTTGATCAGCTCCGTCTTTGAGGACTCATCGGTAAGTAGGTATAATATATATATATCTCTATGTTAATAGGTAACATTTAAATTTAGGTAGACCATGAATTAATTATAATTTGATTTTGATCATTTTTTTCTTAACAACCTGCTCCAATTTGCATTTTTCTTCAGAAGCAAACATTGGCATTGTTCCAACTGGTCACTTTTGAAAATATAAGCCTGTAGTGTACATATGTACAGGCTCAGGCTTTTCCTCCAAGTTTTTGGGTTAGGAGAACCTAGTACCTGATTAAACTTGCATAATATACAACAAACACACTGTCTGGATCGAGCACAGGCATTTTGTTTCTCGGTCTTGACCATTGAGAAATATCTCAAAGAAAGTTGCTGATTGCTAGTTTTATGCCAGAATACTGAATTGAAATTCAGTTGCTTTTTAGCGCACGGTAAGCTCTCCGAAGAGCAGAGGGGAAAATGAATAATGCTGGTCAGGGAAGAATATCATCCCTTATTTTCCAGGCATTGGCTCCAAGTAATCTCAAAGAAAAGAGCATCTGCCACGGTTGTTTTAAAATTAGCTGAGGCACCAAAGTGATCTATGGCCACAGTTCTTCCTGTGATACGGATATCATCCCTATGGGGTTTCATGAAGTAGAATTGTTCATATGGGCAATTCACATGGAGGACAGGTGGAAAGAAAACAAAATGAGTTGATTTATTGACAGCAGAGACTCATCTTTCTTAGGCTATCCAGATTAGTCACTCATGCACAGAGGTATTATCTCTGTCTCTTTTTCTCTCTTCCTGTGCCTCCGTCTGAGGGATTCTTTAAATAATATTTTTTCTGCCTTGCAAATTAAATTGTTTCATTCAAGAACTTGGCTGAAGGGGAAGTGCAGTCAGCCCAGCCACAGTTCCCTTGGATACCAGGCTGGTCACATCCAGGCTGGATGTTTTAGAAACCTTCTTCTACAGAAAAACCAAGAAGAGGCTTTGGAAAAGATAATCCAGCACTTCCACTATCAGCCTGATGCAGAACGATCGTATGTGAGATTGACTGGATTGGTTTGTCAGATACTTTGACCACTCTGTATACATTAATTTAATTAAAATTAATTACTTTTTAAGCCCATATGGATTTCAGTGGCAGCCTTTAATATTTTTTCACTGAAACTATGGCTTAAACCAGTGTTTCCCAACCTTGGCAACTTGAAGACGTCTGGACTTCAACTCCCAGAATTCCCCAGCCAGCGAATGCTGGCTGGGGAATTCTGGGAGTTGAAGTCCAGACGTCTTCAAGTTGCCAAGGTTGGGAAACACTGGGCCTTAAACAAAAGGCTAACATTGCCTATCCATATATGGCTACTCAGAAACCACCTTATTTGGATTTATTCCTAAATAATAATGTGTTAAACCTGTAGCCTCTCCCACCCATTGGGGAGGAAATAGTACTATAGTATTAGATATAAAATTGATTTTTAAACTTTTTTTTTTTACTGTTTGCATTTTGCCTGAAAAAAAAAAAGAATGGGAGGATCACAGAAGGGTCTGCAGTGAACCACAATGATGTCAAAACATTGACATGTGCAGGGTGACTTGACATAAATGTTGCTATTATGTACTATTTATCATTGACTCTATCCCCGTGCATGTCCATAGTGACAGCTGCAAAGATTCACTGGGAAAGGCTATCTTCAACTGTATGAATACAAGCTTAGGCTTTCATCATTATCCCTATTAGAGTACTGTTGACTGATCTTCCTTAAATCTGTTATGTTCCATCAGGTTGTAACTAAGTCTTGGGTACTGGATACTTAAAACTCTTCAAGCTATCCTGTCTCTTGTCACATTACACAGTTCTTACAGATGTTTATCTGTAGGTTCTAGTCCTCTATCTAGCCCCTCATGCGCTCTCGGTCTTTTCTCCATCCACTTTGCTCAACATTACACTCTTTTCCATATACAGATGTCAGTCAGCCTGAAGGATCTAAAATGCAATAGTTTTTTCCCCCTGATCCTTGCAGTAAATGAGCATCCAGACTTTATTTCCTTACATTGTGAGATCAGTGGGATATAAATTTGATACATAAAAGAAAATTAAATAGGAATGCAAATCAGCCTCCTCCAGTACCATCATCCAATTTTCTTTCACTTTTGCACAGAGTCTGATTCCAGACTGCACCTTCAACTGATTCCAGCCTTCAATTCTTCCAGGCATGTAACATGTATGCTTTAGTCACTCTATAGATTGAGTGTGCAACCTGATTTTTGCAGTATTAACAGCATTGTGCATTGTAACAGGGAAGGACTACTGAGTGGGTCATTCTAAGATGAATTTTCATTGAAATGTCATAATCCTTCATGAGTTTATGTAAGGTTTTCAGTGCTTTTATGCTCACCATTCTTCTGTTTTGAATCTATTTTGCACACCCACTATTGTTATTAGTTCTGGAGCATAGAAAATAACATCTGTCAACCACTTCTACTTTCTTATGATTTATCTTAAATTATTCTAGTTTTCTACCGTACATATATATTTGTTATCTTAAAGTTGGAAGAAAACCCAGCCTTTTTCTTCTCCTATTTTACTGTTAGAATGATCGTTCCAAGGCCTTCTTCAGTTTCTGCAACCAAGGTGGGCTCATTTGCATACCCCAGTTTATTGACATTCCTTTAGTGGACCTTCCTTCAACTGATTCCAGCCTTCAATTCTTCCAGGCATGTAACATGTATGCTTTATTCACTCTATAGATTGAGTGTGCAACCTGGCCTGATTTTTGCAGTGTTAAACCATTCTATCTTACCTAATTATGTGGCTTCCTAATTATTGTAGAGATTTCCTATCAGGAAAATCAGGTGCTTAAGTACACTCATTGCTTTGAGAGTCTTCCAAATTATTTAATGATTGGCACAATCAAAACTTTAGAATATAAAACAGAAGTAGAGTTCTTTTTAGTATTCTCCTGTTGTTTCCACCAGCCATTTAATACTAGCTATATGATCTCCTCCCCCCAGCAGTTCCTCCTAAAGCCTGCTATTTAACTATACTTCCCTTTTTAATCTTTTTTTGAAAGATTTTCAATAATATCTTGTTAGCACGTGCATTAAAGACGTTGTCCTATAATTAAAGTGTTCTGTTATCTCTCCCTTTTTTTAGAAATTTGGATGCAGATATAGTCCTTTTCCAGTCTTTGGGCCATGTTGCTTTTTTCAATATTTGTTGGCAGAGAGCTGTCATAATCTTCCATGCCAGCTTTCTTTTAGAGGTGCGTAGAGATTTCATCCACCTCGGGGCTTTCTTATTTGACAATTGATTTATACCCATTTGACTTCCTTTTCAAGCACTGTTGGTTTATCATCAAATTCTTCTCTCTCAAATGTGATCTTATCTGACTCGGTCTTCTTGTACAGGCTTTCTTTGTATTCCATCCACCTTCTTTTAACGTTATGTTCCGTCAGTAAATCCATTCCCTGATTGTTCCTTATGACATTGACATGAGCTTGGAGTGCTTCCATGATTTCTCTACTTTTTCTAACGTTCTAAATAGATTCCTTGTTCTTCCAGTTTTGCTATGTTCTTCTACTTGAACATTCCAAATCCAAATATGTCTTTATCTCTTATTGCCTGCATTAAGTTCTCTAGTTTTCTCAAACCAAATCTGGGTTTCACTAGTCTTCTTTCTTTAGTAATGTCTATACCTTTGCTTGAGAGCCAGTGTCGCCTTCATTTTTCCCTAGTTCTTGTAATATGAGCCGAGGTAGCGCAGTGGTTAGAGGCAGGTACTGCAGGCCACATTAGCTGACACTGATCTGCAGGTCAGCGGTTCAAATCTCACCAGCTCAAGGTTGACTCAGCCTTCCATCCTTCCGAGGTAGGTAAAATGAGGACCCAGATTGTTGGGGGCAATGTAAATATATACATTGCTTACTGGTGTAAACCGCTTAGGGAGTGCTTGCACTGTGAGGTGGTATATAAATGTCACAAACAAACAAACAAACAAACAAACAAACAAACAAACAAACAAACAAACAAATAAATAAATATACTTTCCAGCTTCCTCTTTTACAATCATTTTATTTTCCTCCCACAGTTTTTCAGGTTTTCTATCACAAGATCCAGGGCTTGGAATCCCTTTCTAACCTCAATCATATATTCTTTGGGAATGAGTTTGAGGATATGTCTCATGGGAATTGGTCCTTTTTAGTCTTTGTCAATCAGTTGCATATTTCTGTGATGAGTAGCTGATACTGTAAGTAGTAGTGTTATTCAGTCAGCAAAAAACTTTTCAGTCTGTTGCTAAATACTTGATACCAGTGTTGTCCATTTGGAGATGTTGTTTGGGATGTTGAAATAACATGTTAGCAACAAACAGGTCATTTTCTGCATATCAACCATTGTGCTATATTATTGGAGTTTCCTAGTCTATAGTTTCCTACAGTTTTTGTCCAATCTTTGTATTTAAATCATCAATAATGATTAGAACATCCTTCATTAGTGTTTGATCCATTACTTCTGCTCAACCTCCGTAGAATTCATTAACCTCTTTTTATTTAGCATCCAACATTGATACATATGCCTGCATAATCATGAATTTATTCCTGACTCCTTCTTGAGAGTTATTCTGTTGCTGACAAGATTGTACTCCAATACACAGGTGACAATATGCTATGGAGAAAAAAATAGTTATTCCATTCTTTCTATAAGTTCTATTTCTAGAATTGAGCTTAGTGAAGTTCTGGATATCAGATAAATATTATACACTACTGAAAAAGATGTATAACAAACTGCCACAGACCTTATTGAGGAAAAGCTGAAAAAAAATCAAGCTGGGAATTTTTATTTTAAAGCTGGTTGCTGTGCTTCCTACATCCATGCTGATGCTTTTCCAGTCTATGTGTAAATTTAAATTAATAGACACACATATATGTATGTCCAAAAAATCCTGCCCACACAAATAAAAGCAATTCACGGCACAAAAAATTGTGAGCAACAGTCGAGGGATAATTGTTCATCTGTCCAGACTGAACACTGACCAACTTGCTATCAAAGGGGCCCAATCTGCACACATATTTTTGAAACTGGTTTAAAGTGCAGTTGGGCATTAGCACATGATAGGAGCTTCTTAAGTGTGGACATGCAAACAGAATGACATATAGCACTTCTTCTAGTTGAGAGTTTAGGAGCTAGATTTGTTGGTCTCTATATAAAGCCATTAAGGTAGGGCAGCAAGTGAAAAACACTCAGCCACTGAGGCCAAATTTGGGAATTCAAACTGCAAATTATTGTATAAGCATATAGAAAAATTCACCTAAGCTAACCAGCCTGTCTGTAATTTGAGGTCTATGGCTATATATTCAAACAGTATATATGTATACCTCTGTTGATGTTACAGTCAACAGTTGATATTTAGATGCCACCGTTCTTGAGTTTTGCTACCTAGCAATTCAGAAATCCCAAGTCAGATTCAGATCTGATCAGGAAGCTCAAACTGCCCAAGGAGCTGCTGATACAGTTCTACATAGGAATTATTGAGTCTGTCATCTGCACCTCTATAACTGTCTGGTTCGGTTCTGCAACCCAACAAGACAGACACAGACTTCAGAGGATAATCAGAACTGCAGAAAAAACAATTGCTGCCAACCTGCCTTCCATTGAGGACCTGTATACTGCACGAGTCAAAAAGAGGGCCGTGAAAATATTTACAGACCCCTCGCATCCCACTTATGACTGTATGACTGTAACTTGTTGCTTGTATCCTTACAATTTATATTAATATTGATTGTTTCCTGATTGCTTATTTGTACCCTATGACAATCATGAAGTGTTGTACCTCATGATTCTTGACAAATGTATCTTTTCTTTTATGTACACTGAGAGCATATGCACCAAAGACAAATTCCTTGTGTGTCCAATCACACTTGGCCAATAAAGAATTCTATTCTATTCTATTCTAATTGCAAGAGCATATGTTGCAACTTTAGCTGTAGTGACTTACACTGATCCCATAGGATTCAACTGCTTAAAAAGGGGCAACTGAGATGCTACAGAAGCCAACAGACCAGGGGAGAGAAATCATAAGCATTTAACAACAGGGTTAACACTTTACAGATTTTGTAAGAATGACTTGCCATTCAAGATGAGGTACCTTTTCAGGTGAAGCTTTCTTCTGAGACAACAGCAACAAAAAAAGCTGCTTCTCTTAATGAATGACACTTCTTGTTGTAACTGTTCTCCACACCAAATGCCTCCAGGCAGTCATTTAGGCATTTGATAAAATCTCAGACCAGGTGCTCCAAGTCTTTCAACATCATAAATTCCACTCTGACATTTTAAAAAAATAAAATAAAAGGTTAAACTAGTTTGATGGAGAGACACTCTCCCAGGTGTTATTTTCAAAGTGCCTGACTAATTTACAGCAGTGAGTAATCATTATAAATGATAATGATCATGTAAATTACCCAAATTAGAAATATACTTCATTTTGTCAGGAAGGCACTAAATGGTTTGATCAGGCCTTGTATGACATAGTGTTTCTAGAAGATTGTTCAAAATATTTATTAAGGGGGGGGGGAGAATCAAGAATTGTCATGCCAAAGACAATGCATTCAGTTTGAACTGCAGATATCTGGGTGAACTTATTGTGTCGTGAAGGGAAAAGACGAGACGTGAGGAACTCTAACCGTAACGTTTATTTAACAGAGGAACACAACTGACAGGAGGCAGCTTCTGTCTTACAGCTCTCTATTTATACCCCCTGAACAACAAGCATCCACCAATCACAGTGCCTGTATTTCCCGCTCCTTTGGGAGCCTCCTAGTGGTGCTCTCGGACATTACACCCCTTTCCCCTAAGTTGGAGCATGAGTAATCCGCTAGGTACGCCGGACGCCTTCTAATACGACTAGACCTTCTCAGCTCTCTTAGGACTCCGGTAGGGCAACCCTCCGGCCCCCCGCTGACAGGTGGCTGGTCCAGCTCCATCGCTGGGGCTAGCGTGTGCTCCCCGTTGTTCCCAGTGTCAGAATCAGGTAAGTTTGCGGCATGGGACTGACTCCCTGGTTGCGGTACAGACTCTTTGGCATGACTCCCTTCCTCCTCAGGTGGGTCATTGTCAGTGACAGGTACGGGGCTGGAGTCAGCCAATTCCCCCCAACGGGACCGAATTTGGTCGAGGTGGCGGTGCCACTCCTGGCCATTCTCTAACAAGAGTCTATATGAGCAGGGCCCGCAAATAGCCACGACCACCCCGGGGACCCATAGAGGACTACCTGTGTAATTACGGGCATACACTGGGCTCCCAATCTGGAACGAACGACCTGGTCGGGCCGAATCGAGAGGTTTTTCCGTTGAGTATTGGGGATGCAGGCGGTCAAGTGTGGTTCGTAGCCGCCTGCCCATGAGCAATTCTGCGGGCGTCTTATTGGTGGCTACACACGGGGTGGTGTGCTGTGTGAGGAGCAATTCTGCTATTTTCGTTTGCCAATCCCCTAGGCCTAACTTTGTGAGGGTCTCCTTTGTTGTGCGGACCATGCGTTCGGCCATCCCGTTTCCCGCTGGGTGCCATGGCGCAATCAACCCATGTCTGATTCCTAAACCCGCCAGATAACCCTCAAACCTTGTGGATGTTAATTGAGGACCATTATCCGAGATTAATACATCTGGATAACCATGCGTCGCAAATAACGACTCCAAACATCTAATTAATGCATCTGAGGTGGTGGTGGACATTAAACGGACCTCCAGCCATTTGGAGAATGCATCAACTACCACTAAGAACATTTGGCCCCTAACCGGGCCCGCAAAATCCACGTGAATACGTGACCACGGGCTAGCAGGAGTTTCCCACTTCTGCGGTGTGGCCTTTGGTGGGGCTGCACGGTTTTCCTGGCAAGGGGAGCAAATGGATACTCGGTGTTCTATGTCCCTGTCAAGCCCCGGCCACCAGACATATCCCCTGGCCAAAGCCTTCATACGGACGATGCCGGGGTGACCCCGATGCAAAAGATCCAGGGTCTGTCTCCTAAATTGTTGTGGAATTATCACCCGCTCCCCCCACAATAAACATCCCCGCATCACAGAAAGTTCAAACCGGCGCGCTATGAATGGTGCAAACTCGACAGCCACTGTGTCCACAGGCCACCCCCTCAAAACCCAAGTCATGACTTTAGACAAAAGATGATCACGTGCCGTGGCCAGGGCGATGTCAGCAGCGGAGATCTGTAGGTTGATGTTGCTGATGTGCAGTACTGTTGATGCTGGGGCTGGATCTTCAAGTAAGATAGGTAGGGGGCAGCGACTGAGGGCATCGGCATGGGAGATGTGGCGTCCAGGTCGGTAGATCAACCTGTAGTCATAGTTGGCGAGGAACATGGTCCATCGAGTCATTCTAGGCGAAAGAATCTGAGGAGTAGGACGGTTGCCAGCTAATAACCCCAGGAGTGGCTGATGGTCAGTTACGAGATCAAAGGTACGGCCATAAATGTAATGATGGAATCTGCGCACCCCCGCTATCAGCGCTAAAGCTTCTTTATCAATCACAGTGCCTGTATTTCCCGCTCCTTTGGGAGCCTCCTAGTGGTGCTCTCGGACATTACAGAACTTTCATTGAACAAATCAGTTGACCCATCTGGAATCAGGAGACACACAAATATACAGTATTTTTTTTAAAGAAACATATTTACATAAGGCAGTTGTATCATGATTTGTTGCAAGGATCTCATTTTTCCTTTGCCCACAACCAATTTTATTCAGTGTCTGAATAAAGAACAATATTCAGTGTCTTCTGCCATAGGTAAAACAAAATTGCCAAGGAGTTGTTGGGTAGAGCACTCAATTCCTAGATCAGGAAGGGAACCATCTTTTCTCTCAAGAGCTGAATTTACTTAGATTATTTTGTCTGCAGAAATACCTGAACCAGAGCCCAAAGTTGAAACCATCAGTTATTTCTCTCTCTCTCTCTCTCTCTCCTGTCACCTACAAGGCAAAGGGCATTCTTGCCAGAGGGGCTAAACGGATCACTTATAAGTGCTTTTGCAATTAGGCCAATGGCTAGGTGTAAAAGCCAAACAACCCCCCT
This sequence comes from Diadophis punctatus similis, assembly GCA_023053685.1. Lineage (NCBI taxonomy): Eukaryota > Metazoa > Chordata > Lepidosauria > Squamata > Dipsadidae > Diadophis > Diadophis punctatus. The sequence continues at coordinate 115,185,225 of JALIGW010000003.1, read as the reverse complement.
TTATTTAAGCTCCAGATTGCATGGTAGCCATCACACAGACAGCTGTATGGCAGGGGCGGGTTCCTAATTTTTTTACTACCACTCTGTGGGTGTGGCTTATTTTGTGGGTGTGGCTTGCCAGCCATGTGACTGGGTGGGCGTGGCTTCTCAGACTGCTGAAGGGAGGGAAACTGAGATAGGTCCTGCCACCCATTCCCCCTCCCCTCAGCTCGAGAAGCATCGAACGTGCAAAAATGTCTAGGATCATCACTGCGCGTTCGTGGCTTCTCGGACTGCTGAAGGGAGGGGAATGGAGATAGCTCCTGCTGCCCGTTCTTTCAGCATCTCACACACTCCCTCAGCCATCCTCCCCTGCTTGGATTCACTGTGGGGTAGGAAGGCAGCACATGCGCAGTGCCGGAAGCTCGGCTTCTGGGCATGTGCAGAAGAATTTTTTTTTAAATGGAAAAAAAATTTTTTTAATGGCAGCGCCCAGGCACCGGCAACCGACCGCACCGGTACTGTGACATCACCAGCGGGCCGCTACCGGTGCTATAGAGTGGACCGCACCTGTAGGAACCCACCACTGCTCTATGCATAAGTACAGGGAGCTAGGTATGTCTAGCCTATAAAAGAAAAGGATTGGTGGGGGGGGGGGCATAACCATATTCCAGTATTTAAGGGGCAGTCCCAGAGAATATGGGATTGACTTATTCTCCAAAGTACTAGAGGGCAAGACAAGAAGTAATGAGAGAAAGCTTGTTAAAGAGAGATCCAACTTGGAAGTAAGGAGAAATTTTCTGATAGTGAGAACAATTAATCAATGGAATAGCTGGCCTTCTGGAATTGTGGGTGCCCCAACAAAAATAGACTGAACAACTATTTGATTGGGATAGTATAAGGCTCCTGCCCTGAGCTGGGAGTTGGACTAGTAGACCTCCAAGATCCATTCCAGACTTATGATTCTATTTTCTATGTTCTAAATGACCCTTCTTTGCAAAATTTGGGCTGGAGAGATTTCCCTTCCCCTGCTTAGACATTCATATTCACATACTCCGGGATTGTTCACCTGAATATTTTCTAAAAGGATGGTAGAAAATTACAAAGTTGGCAGTCACTGAAATTAGTAATAAGTAGGTCATATGTGTGACATCAGTAGACCTAGGATTACAATGGGTCAGTTTATACTCCATGGGGGATCAGGAAGTTGTTTTGGTTAATAATTGCAATGAATAGATTGTTCTCTTCCAAAAACTGAGGAAGACAGTCAAAGTATAAAGTGACCTATTGTAACTTGAAGGCAACGGGACGTAATGAATGATCACAAGGAAGTGTTGGATTTTAGTGTTTGACAATGGAGGATAAAATTGAATTTGCTATGGAATTATTATGGAATTATTAACTTCCCCTATCCAATTTTCAATGCATCAAAAAATAAATAATTATATAAAGGTTTTTGACCTTCCATTGACAGCCACATATTATCCATGTAATGTAACATTTATATCTTAAAAATAATGCAAATATATCTATGGAAAGAATTGGGAGTATCCTATTGGGGGGGTGTTTTTCTTTTGCTTTTCTAGGAGCAATAATGGAGACTTCCACTGATGTCCAGACAGGTGCATTTTAAATATAATTTAAATGATTTATTCACTTATATGATAAACAGATGTGCTTTAAATTAAATATTGCAGAAAACAGATATACAAGGAAAATCATGGGAAATCTTTCACATGCAAGATACTCTTGTCCTACATTAGGCTTCCCCTTCCTTGTTTATTTATTTAAAAGCATTTATATATCCCATCCCACTAAAATCTTAAAGTGACATGCAACAAAATTAAGTAAGATGTTCATGACAGTTCCAGCTGATAGGGATAGTACGGTATCCTTCAGACATTTTGCCAAGTCTTTTGAAAACCTATTTAGAAGAGTAGACATTGTCATCGCATCACATTTATTTATTATATTATATTCCATGTTCTGACTAAGAGTCAGTTCATGGATTCCCTGAGCAATATGTGAAAGCTTGAAATCAAAAGATTAGGTTTGATAATAATTTATTACTTATATTTATTACTTATATTTGTATGCTGCTCAACTCGGCAGGGATAATATAATATAGTCACATTGTGCAAGTGTCCTTTTCTAACTATTTCAATCCTTTTTCCTGATCATCCCAGACAATCAGTATTACATATTGGATATAATTAGAGTCCTATTCAAACATATGGTAGGAATAAAACGTGGAGAAGCTGCAGAGTCAAAACTATGAGCCTGACACCAGTATCTCGGTTCCTGTCAGCATCATTCCAACTTCACAGGTTTAGAACATGCAAAGTGACCTGTAAGTGTTTAGATGAACATGTAGATACACCTGATCACTGGAGATATTCCAATAACATAACATAAAATGGTCAAAAATGGTCACTCCTTCCCATTTAACAATAATACATCATCAAATGTTTTAGAAGGCTAGGGGTGCCCTAGAGAGTAGGGAACATTGGAGCAACATCTCTGTCTGCTCACTTCTTCTCATCCTCATCCTTCCTTTTCAGCCTTCTAGAGTTGGGCGCTCAGTAAATTTAAATAAATCATAGTGATAAAATAATAATATTTATTTACACTCAGAGATGACTTTAATGCTAATCTATGCTTACATATTTTTCAACATTGCAAGACCACCCACTCACAATGGATTTTTTTTAAAATTTATCAACATGAATATAGAAATAGAGGAAGACCTGAATATAAATACAATTGGATAAATATCTGAATAAAACATCCTCACACACATCTTTAGAATGTCTTTTCAAAGTTTGTGTCACAATATTGCACCATCAAATTTAGCAATGTTGTAATGTTATGAAAGATAAAAAAAATCTTTTGGTTAGTATGAGGGCAATAGTTCCTGGTAGGTAATATTAAATAATGATAGATTATTCACTACACAGTGAATAATTTCACAGTGTGTTCTCAGCACTACTCACTCTCCACTAGGTAGTTGTGTACTCTTAAATGAGATACAAATATATTCACAGAAAGTATAAATGAACTATGAATGCAAGATAATGTGATTATTTCTGTAGAAGGTCCTTTTGAAATAATAATCAGATTTGCGAGCATAAATAAACAAATACTCTTGCTTTTGTTAAAATATAACACAGTCCAAAATAGTTAAACAAAGCAGAGATTTATCATGTTTCATCACTGTCTCACAAAAAACACAAAATAAAAGTTGCAGAATGTAACCTATATGTCTCCAGCCAAGATGTACATAATTATCATCACAAAAAAAGCCTGTCCGATTTTGTAGTCAGTGTCCACATAACCCCAAACCACGCTTTCTTCTCCATATGTTGATTGTACCCTAATTCCAAATCCTCCTTCACAAGAAGAAGATAAATTCAAAGGGGAAAAAATGAGGCTGGATTTTCACTTTCACTAGAATGAGGCAGATTGTACAACTTCAGAATTTCATGGCCTCCAAATAAACTAATACTCCCTGGATATAGACAGCTAAGAAAGCTCAGACAATGCCCGACTGCCTGCTGGGCTACATTTATGCAAACAGAATCTTTATTTCGTTGTTTAATATGTGAAAGCATTCAGAAAGACTGCTTCTTGAAACCTGTAATCTCATTTTGTTATATTTGTCAGCTTATTCTTCTGGCAGAATTTAAGAGATGAAAGGGAAAAGGAAATACTCTATGACTTAGATGATCCTGCAAGGTGCACTTAGCCATGTTGGTTCAGTAGAACAATTCAAAAGCCATAGTCAAACAATACATTTCTGAGAAATGAAGGATCACAAATCTGTGATAAAAAGTTTGTGCATAGGAAAAATACCACTACCTCTCAAATAACTTCATTCCTAATTCAGGTAGTCCTCGATTGACGACCAAAATTGAGCCAAAACTTTCTGTTGCTAAGCAAGACATTTGTTAAGTGAATTTTGCCCTATTTTACGACCTTTCTTGCCATAGTTCTTAAGCTTGTTCATAGCACTTGTTAAGTTAGTAACATGGTTGTTAAGTGAAGCAGGCTTCCTCATTGCCTTTGCTTTGCTTGTCAAAAAGGGGATCACATGACCCCGGGACACTGCAACCATCATAAATATGAGCCAGTTGCTAAGTCTCTGAATTTTAATCACGTGACCGTGGGGATGCAGCAATGGTCGTAAGTGTGAAAAACAGTCATAAGTCGCTTTTTTCAGTGCTGTTGTAACTTTGAACGATCACTAAAGGAACTGTTGTAAGTTGAGGATTACCTTCACTTTATTTAATCAGAAAAAAAAGAGAGAATTCAAAACAGGATGTTGTGCTTAATTCATATATGGTATTGTAATGATATAAATATAAATATTAATATATGCATTATGAAATACAGTTGCATACTTTTAGGGCCTAAAAATCAAGGTATAATTACCTTGCCTACATTTGTTTCTGAATAGTTTCATTGTTTTTCCTTCTGCCAATGCTATTTAACATACCATTATTAGCAAATTTTTATACATTAAATGTATGTCTTCTCATCTACTTTTTTATGACTATGGAAACTGATCCACTTAGTTATTTATGTAGATCCATTCAGCCCACACACATTTTTAGGTTTCCTTAACTATTCAAAGTAGCTTTCCAAAGACCTATGGATGCATGTTTTCATTGTGGACAAATGCTACTTAAGCTATATAGCCAGTGGTGGGTTTCTACTGGTGCGGTCCACTCTATAGCACTGGTACCAGCCCACTGGTGACGTCACAGTATCGGTGCTGTCGGTTGCTGGTGCCTGGGTGCCGCCATTTTTTTAAAAAAAAAATTTTTTGATTTTTTTTAAAAATTTCTTCTGCGCATACCCAGAAGCCGAGCTTCCTGCACTGCTCATGTGCTGCCTTCCTACCCCACAGTGAGTCCAAGCAGGGGAGGATGGCTGAGGGAGCGCGTGAGATGCTGAAAGAATGGGCAGCAGGAGCTATCTCCATTCCCCTCCCTTCAGCAGTCCGAGAAGCCACGAACGTGTGGTGATGATCCCAGGCATTTTTGCATGTTCGAGGCTTCTCGAGCTGCTGAGGGGAGGGGGAACGGGCGGCAAGAGCCTAGGATCATCGAATGGGGAGAAGCATTCAGGCCGGATGAAGCCTCCTAGAAGAACCACTGCCGCGGTCTTGCTATTCCTGCTGCGAGGGGCTGCGTTGCAGGTGGGCAATGCCCCCCTGCTTCTCCGGCCGCTGCCAACCTCCCGAGGCCCACACCCTCCCGGTCACATGGCTGGCAAGCCACACCCACAAAATAAGCCACACCCACAGAGTGGTAGTAAAAAATTAGGAACCCGCCCCTGTATATAGCTACAAATTGAAAGTAGGCAGTAGAGATCTTCCTCCAGAGTGAAGAAATTGGAAGATGTAAACAGCTTGGTTTTGAATAAATGACTGGGGTAGGATGGGGACAGTGTATTTCTGAAAGTTAAAGATGTGATGGCAAACATGTACAAGGAGATCAGGGTTAAGCTTCAGCCACTGCAAAGAGAGAGCAAAGTGGAATTTGGTGTTAAAAGAGGTGTGAATACATCCACAAACATTGAGATGCCCTTCAATCGTAGAACAGTAAGAACCACATGTATTTCTGCAGCAATGCACAAAGCCTTAAAATGTTAACTGGGTTGCAATATTCATCTTGAGAACCTCAACTTTCAGCCATTCTGCTTTTATACCATGAAAAATCTGTATTTTAATATTTAAATAATATTGGAGAAAATAAGTCACCTTTCTAAAAGTAAAGGTCCAGAGGGATATGTTTGAAAATTCATTGCCTGGTCCAGATAGTAGTTCTCAACTGGAACTACCTATAGGTATCTATAAAATTTCCTCTTTCAGGTAAGAAGTTGCCCAATACCAAGTCAATCTGCTGATTGGTCTAGTCCTCTTCTTTGTTAATGATAGGAATGGCAAATGTGTCCTTCAAGATATTACTGGAGTCTAGTTCCCATCAACTTTATCTAGTGTGGCCATTGTTAGGTGTTTATGGGAACTGGTCTATTTGTAAATATAGTGTGAGGTAAGCAGGCATATTTTCCAGATGCAGGGGTGAAATTCAAAAATTTCCCCTACCGGTTCTGTGGGCATGGCTTGGTGGGCATGGCAGGGGAAGGATACTGCAAAATCTCCATTCCCACCCCACTTCAGGGGAAGGACATTTAAAACCTCCATTCCCACTCCACTCTGGGGCCAGCCAGAGGTGGTATTTGCCAGTTCTACAAACTACTCAAAATTTCCGCTACCAGTTCTCCAGAACCTGTCAGAACCTGCTGAATTTCACCCCTGTTCCAGATGTAATTTAAAAAGTTTTATTACCTTGACTCTTGCTTCATTCAAACAAATCACCTGATCATGTTTTATTTTTGTTTTCCAGTTCCATTTCCCTTTCAATCTATTCACAATTGGCCATGAATATGAACATGTTTTTTTTCTAGCTAAAAATCCAGATATGAATAGCAAATTATACTCTTTTTATTTGTAATGCTATATTCTGTCTGGAAACCAAGATTGTGAAGAAACTTCTGCTTTGCTTGTTAACAGATCCCAAAGTAAAGGGATCCCTCAGCTCATTCAAGTAACCCATAAGGTAAAGGGATCCCCCAAGTAACCCATAAGGAAGGTTCAGCAAACAAAGAAGGCAGTTAAGAAACATGGCGATTGGCATTAAAACTGGCACATTTATTTTCCCCATTGACATTCACAATGGCCATAACAAAAACATATATAAAAACATTCCCTTCTCAACTTTATGGTTGGTCTTCAACCTTATGGCTGGTCTTCCTCAATCTTGAGTCTTCTTCTGGACAGAGAACTCTGATATTGTTCCTAGGATCTGTTGGAATCACCATTCCATCTCAGGAGTCAGTCCCAAGTTACTGGAACTATTTACTTTCCACAGCTTCTCTACTTCCTCCTTGAGGCCATGATACTTCTCCAGTTTCTCAGACTCCTTCTTCCTGATGTTACTGTCCCTTGGCACCAACACATCTATCACTATGGCTGTCTTCTGGTCTTTGTCTACTGTTACATATATAAAAGAAACAGCAAAAAAGTCAATGAAACATACATGTTTTTATTAAAGTAGTCTTACATAAAATGTCATCACATGTTGCAAAACATTTTAAAGATAGAGAACAGCTTGCTTAACAATGTGAATGGTGCATATGAATTAACATGGCCCACCCACTTTTCTAAGTAGTCCTCAGATGGGGCTTCTGGTAGCACTCTAAAAACTTTGTTCAGATATAGAAAGACAGATGAACTCATCAGGCTAATGCATAATTAATGGAATATGATTATTTTTCCTTCCTCGTAATATCCTCTTCTTTTCTCCTCGCAAATTATCTCTTTCCATTGTCTTCCTGTTTTTAAACTACTGTTGAACAAAGAGAATTTTGTTGCCGCAATTATGTACATGATCCTCTTGTCAGAGCACTGTTTTCCTTTGAAGAACAGCTTTACATATAATGCAAAGTAACAATTATTATCTCTCTGATGTAGATCAGCAATCATCTCTCAGTCATGAAGTTTACTAAATAAGCACTAGGACTAGTTACGACTTCCTATTTGCACAGTAATCATAAATGAGATCCAATCAGAGGTAGCTTCCTCCCAGTTCGGACTGATTCTATGGAACTGGTATTACTGGAACCGGCAGCGATCCAGGCCTGCCATGCCCCCGAGCCGGTTCTCTCTGCAGCACCATAGGTGCCACCATCTTGTTTTTTGCTTCTGCACATGTGCAGAAGCTTTTTTTAAGTACTGCACATGCATGTGTGTGTGCAAAGCGTGTGCGCCTCTGTGGTACGCCCCTGAGCAAACCAGCAGTTGGAGAAACTAGAACCCACCCCTGGATCCAATCACTCAGGTCTTGATTTCAATACACTTCTGTTGGCAAAACCAGTTGGCTTTAGTGGTTAAGGCACCAGGCTAGAAAGCAGGAGACCATGAATTTGAGTCCCTTCCTAGCCATGACAGCTGGCTGGGTGACTTGGGGCCAGTCACTCTTTCTAAACATAACTCACCTCTGAGGGGAAAGTAGGAGGAGAAAGGATATGTTCATTGCCTTGAGCTGTTTGTAAAATTAATAAAGGGTTACAAATAAATAAATGGTAAATATCCATCCCAAAAAAGAATATCCATGCCACCAAAGAAGGAGGAGAAAAGAATAACCACTGGGTGCAGAACATTATTTATTTACTTACTTACTTACTTACTTACTTACTTACTTACTTACTTACTTACTTACTTACTTACTTACTTACTTACTTACTCATTCATTCATTCACTCATGCATTCACTTATTCAATTTATATGCTGCTGATCTGGAACATAATTCAATGAATTTCTAAAAGGGAGCAATGTAAAGGTTTCTGTATGTATGTGTATATAGTTTTAAAATTCTAACACTGATGTGAAAAATCAGATGCCGACATTAAAACATGAATTTTGAATTCTGGCATTCAGTGTCAAAATCTTGTGCATGTTTCACCTGTATAGATCAATGGTACAGAACTGCTGCACACTCTGCACTCCTAATCACAATTCATTGTTGATGTTTCTACCTTAATTATTTTCAAGACTCTCCATTTCTTGACAGCAATATATTTAGAGACCACACAGCAACTGAAGCTTGGAATGGTGAATTCAGAAACCAACACCCTTTCAAAGTATGATTGTTCCACAGATAAGAACTTCAATGGAAATCTTCTATCTGGTCTCTACAGGTTGATTCAAGTCTTTCCACATAGTCTCCCACACATTCATTTGATTTCATACATGCTTTTACAGCACTAGCTTATATCAAGAGAAAATAAGTTAATCTGCTTTTAACTGTTAAGCATGCTCCTTAATGACTACAAATCATTTGAGCAATGGCCAGGTTTTAATTATTAGTAATAAATCTACGTTCATGCTATCTTTGAGTTCCCATGGCAAATGAATTGTTGGGACTCGATTTAGTCATCCTATCAATGATTCCATCATCCAGATGAAAACTTGCTGATACCATGATATGGATAATGAAGGTAATTTTGGATAGCCAAGAAGGATTTTTATTATTCCAGGAGGCAACCTAAATAGATTACGTGCGTGGCCAAATGATTTGAGCAAGACTTTCCCTAGTAACAAGAGTGATTCCACAGTGACTCACACCTGAGGAAAATTCAGCCACATATAATTAATATACAAATTATGGGGCCAAGGGGGAATATTGTTCTTATCAAAGCATAGTTGTATAGTGTTAAACTACAAGTGCAAACAAGGCCTTCATTAGAGCTTAATGTATAAAATCACATAACTAAAAGGGGTTATTTAAGTCATCAACCTTTTTCCTCCTCTACTTTCCCACTATTTTCATTTTTCTTTGTATTTTATATTTTGATAAACTTAAAGAAATAGGGAAAAATTGAACTTGCTGAATATATAGGAAATAAAACATGAATATTGAAATAATGTAATAAAACATGAGCAGAATGCTAGCAGGGGAAAGCATTACACTGTCAATTTCTACAAAAGATCAAGGGGAAATGATTTTTGCTGTTCAAAAGCAGGCTACTTAAACCAATGCAATCAAGGCCAGAATTGAAAAAAATCATCAAATGATTTAAAGTGCAGAATGTGCAAAGAAGTGGAAGAAACAGTATATCTTATTACCAGCTCATGCAAGAGGATTGCACGATGTGATTATAAACAACATATAATACAGCCTCCAAAATGATTCATTGGAACAGCTATGAAAATTATCATGTGCCAGTAATAAAAAATTGATGGCAACATATAGTTGAAAAGTAGTTAAAAATGAGCATATTAAATTATTGTGAGATTTCCAAGTACAGACTGATAAAATCTTGACTCATAAGACACCAGATATCGCTATAGTTAAAAAGAAGAAAGTGTGGATAATTGATGTGGCAATATCAGGGAACAGTAGAATTGAAGATAAAGAATAAGATAACAAAGTATCAAGATCTGAAAATCAAAGATGAAGATTATGCCATAAACCACCAGTGGTGGTCCCTGTAGTTTATTGGCAGACTGGGTGCTATACCAAAAAACCTTGGACGGTCTTTAGAAAATCTGCAAATTGACAAAATTTTCATCTGTTAATTACAAAAGACCAGTGTTCCTGCTTCTTTCACTTCTTATGCTAAGTCTTCTTTATTGGCTAGCATCTCTTTTGGTTCCTTGGTAGTAAGTCAACAATTGCATAGTTCTTCTCTTTCTCCTCACACAATTTTTTAGCAGTTTCTGCTTATTTAGCAAGAAGCAATCATTTAATCAGGGACAATGGGCAATCAGTGGCAATCAGGCCACCCTCTTTGCAGTGGCAGAGATTTAAGAGAGTGGGGGGGAAATGAGAGCTAAAGGAGATAGGAGAGACAAAGCTTTAAACTGAGATAAGTTTACTCATGAGTCAGAGATAAGACAACAGGGATGTAAGATAGAAAGTAAGTGACAAAAAGTACTTGTGAGTAAGAAGTAAGATAAAATGCTCAAGGGGTTTTGCTCTGCGTATGCCTTGCTGGTGTATCTGCCTATAGATGGAATTTAAGGACAGTGGATCAGTGGGCAAAGGACTCAGTGCCTCAGCTGAAGAGACAATTGAGACTAAAAGAACACACTGTGTGGTGACTGAGAAAATGGACCAGGATTAGGCAGAGCCAAAGAGCTGACAAGGAGCTGTCCGTATCTAGAGGAGTCAGCAAAAAGCAATAGCACTTACACTTATACAGTATACCTCTTCACAGTGCTTGACAGCCCTCTCTAAGCAGTTTACAGAGTCAGTATATTTCCCCCAACAATCTGGGTCCTCATTTTATTGACCTCAGAAGGATGGAAGGCTGAGTCAACCTTGAGCTGGTCAGGATCGAACTCCTGGCAGTGGGTAGAGTTAGCCTGCAATACTACATTTTAATCACTGTGCCTTGACCAAGAGAGTGCAAGTCACCAGAAATGAGACATTTTGGTAAGGCAGCTGTAGTGTGAGCATCCTTGCCAAGGAAAGAATTAGACTCACTTGGTGCATCCTATGTGGCTGAAAAAGTATTGTCCCCTAGGAAACTGTTGGGATGAGTGAGAGAGATATTCAGCAAGCCTCCACACACAGAGATTCCAGCCCACTGACTTCAGTAGTTATTGCTATATAAAATTATTTTTGAATCTGTGTAAATCTGGCTTTGTACAGTATGGTTATTGCATTAATGCATATAGTAAAGTGGAATTATTATTTCGCTTTGGTGCCATTACACATAACAAAACAAAAGTTGTTTATTGATTTGTTCACAATCAGAAGTTGGTTTTGGGACTTACTGGATCTGGAGATGGGGGAGACCCCGGCTGGTTGCAGATTTGACAGCAGTTTAGTTGAAGTGTTTTGGCTGGAAATTAAATTTGAAAAAATGATCCTAACAATTGAGAGCTTTCCCTTGAGGGACAGTTTCTCAAATTCAGGACTACAATAGTCAGTGTGAGGGGGAAAAAGGGAGTGCTCAAAGAACTACATTTGATTTGCACATTTCCTGGAAATCACAATTTAATATAAGTTAAACCAGCTCTTTGAATAAGTGTTCTATTTGCATTAAGAAAATAAGGTGGAAGCTGTGAATTCATGAACATGTGCCATTATTGTTCAACGGCAAAGGAGCCATGGTGATTTTATAACACCTTTATGCCCCTGCTTGTAAAAACAAGCAAGCAAACAAATATAGGTTTAATGTATACCATTTATTTATTTATTTATTTATTTATTTATTTATTTATTTATTTATTTATTTATTTATTTATTTATTTATTTATTTATTTGTCTTTGAGTCACTGTTGTCTCCTGGCAACTGTCTGGAAGTAATTTGCCACTGTCTCCTTCCTAGATCTGAGAGAAAGTGACTGGCCCAAGATCACCCAGTTGGTTTTGTGCCTAAGTCAGGACTAAAACTCATGGTCTCCCGTTTTCTAACTCCATGCCTTAACCACTACACCAAACTGGCTCTATGTAATTCATTTACTCTATTTATAATAGCTGCCCAGCTCACACATGTGAACTCTCGGCAGTGCACTCAATTCAAATACAAACCTAAACGATCAACACACAGTAACTCAAACAAAATGATTAAAATACAATTTAAACAGTTTCAAAAACTGTACTTTGCCTATGCTTTCTATTTCCTCCTGCTTCATTTCAGAGAAACTGGGCATCATCATCATCATCAATAACATGTTTCACAAATTCTCCCAAATATGTAATTTATGTAGAGTTAATCTATGAACTTCATTTGAAAGTAGTTGTTCAGTTTGTTCCCTCTTTTTAAGAAAAGGGATTAATATTTTATTTGAGTTCATATTTTAATGGAATGTCTGCAGTTCATTGTCCATGATGCCTCAGTGTCATCTTCCCATCCTAGAGACCGTATAGCTCAGAATAGCCTTATATATTTAGGGCAATATGCCTATATGCCATAGGGAAAGGGCTCTTCCTCCAGCTCCTTCCATCAGCTTGGCTGCTGTTGTAAACAGAATGCTGTCCTACCTTGGACCCCCCCCCCCCACCAGCTTCCTCATGACCCATTTGATGTGCACAGTGTTGGGGAAGAGTATTAGTGGAGATAATAATGGAATCTGGCTACCCAGATTCAGTTGTCACTCTGCACTTCCAGGAGTGAAGGCAAGCATGAGACTTCTGCAACTGCTAATTAGAAAATTACACCACAGTGAATGGCTTGGATTCTACTGGCAGCTAAACCTCTTCCCCCCCCCCCAGTGTTCTAAAGTATTTTTTTTGAATTGTTTGCTGTCAGCAAAACAAGCCAGCTACCTGTGATTCAACAGACAACAAAGCCCAGCAGCAAGATTTCAGTCAGATGATGTCACCCAGGTAAAATTGTACTGACAAGCTTTTAATTAAAGTTTTCCCACACATCTTTTGCGGCTGGTCCCCAAGAGCTATTATTCATTATGTGCCGATTGTCAGCCAATTGTGGGTTGGGAGGGAAATGTTTTATTTCCAAAGCCCTTGCTGACAGCTACAGAACACTTTGTTATGCAATGTTTACTTTTCCCCCTTCTTTTCCTACAAGCGTTGGTTGTTTTTTTTTGAACACGCTAAAGGGGAAAATAAGCAGGTAGTTGTGTTTCTTTTAAGTGGAAATCATATTAAAATGCATCCATGAGTGGAAGCTGGGAAGGAAGGATGTGTGCAAACCAAGGTCTTGTGGGGAATAGTGTCCACTCTCTCTGGTGAACGGCAATGCATGTAAGTATACCTCTTAAGGCCCGAAGCTTATTGTGGGCTCATTTTTGGGGGAAACGCAGGTCTTAGCAAAAGCATTTTAGAAGACAGGGGAAAAAATGAAGATGTTTTGAAAGGGGAGGGAGGATAATGTATTTAACTGAAACATCTTTTTCCATTTTAAATAAGACTTACAGTACTGTTTCAAAAATAGCCAAGATAAACACAAGTACCGTATTTTTCGGAGTATAAGATGCACCATTTCCCCCCCAAAAGAGGGTGAAAATTTGGGTACGTCTTATACACCGAATGTAGCCCCACCCAGCCGCCCCCACCCTTTGGCTCTGCCTCCCAGCAATTTATCTCCTTGCAGCAAACAGTGCAGAGCCTGATTAGCACAAGGAAGTGATCTGCCTCCCGACCCACAGCTGACTGAAGCTTGCAGGCCACCTGCTGAAATGAAACTGAAACTAGGCTAGCTGCAAGGAGGAAAATTACTGGAAGGAAGTGGAAGAGGCAGAATTTTATTTTCTTGTGCTAATCAGACTGGATGCAAGGAGGTAAGTCAATAACTATAAATGTCTGTAGAATGTTCAAATTATTAGACTTATTTTTTAAAGACTGCTTTATTATTGTTCTAGACAACTTAACAAAATGAAGAAGCTTTTTAAAACAAATGCTTGCTCTGAAGAGGCCCAGTGCTTTTGTATCTTCTTTTAAATGGCAGAGAATAATGTATACTTCCAGAAAGTTGTTGTTGTTGTTGTTGTTGTTGTTGTTGTTGTTGTTATTATTATTATTATTATTATTATTATTATTATTATTATTATTATTATTATTATTATTATTATTATTATTATTATTATTATTATTATTATTATTATTATTATTATTGCCACATCAATTTTAACAGTATCTGTACAAGTATAGTCTGAAATGTAATAGTGTCCTGTTTTAGTATTAAGATAAGGCAGCTGAGTTAAACCCTGACTTAGTCATGTTTGGAGTAGATCTATTTAAATAATTGGGAGGAGTTTCTACATTTAAGAAAGCTTTCTGGCATTAATATACTGTCATAATGTACATTTCTCCAATTCTTTGCTATTTCTATTGGTCAGGTACACATGCACAGAAATAAACAGTAAACGGTGTATATCATCTGTGCTGTTTGCTGTTTGGCAAATTGCTTGGAGGCAGAGGCCTTTTTTCCTTGTTTTCCTCCCCCAAAACTAAGGTGCGTCTTATACTCCGGTGCATCTTATACTCCGAAAAATATGGTAAGTAAAATCCAGTCCAGTGTATGCGAGTCTGCAATGAGATGAGATCTCCTACTGAAATCTATGAAGCTGAAGATGCTTTATATTTACAGAACGGAAAGCTTATAGAACAATCGATCAGTGGAGAATAGTCATCACAGCACAGGTCAAGTCCCAAATAGCAACATGTTTCAAGGTACAGCAGTGAACACAGAGGTATGTCCAAACATGTCAAAGCCTTGTGATAATGGAATGGACTGGAGAGGTGCATGGATTAAAATAGTTAGAAGTTCCACAATTTCCTCTTCACTCCAATAAAATTGCTGGTAGTAGCTACAAGCAACTACAAGCAATACACGGAGGCCCCTCCCCAGTCAAGTGGCATCTTGTGGAGGATAAAATGTAACCTCAGCACAGCTGAATATCTTGCCCAATTCAATTTCAAACAAAGTCATATACTTATGCAAATGAGTCAGGTATATGGCTTTCTCCCCACCATGCTAATTTTCTACACGCAAGGAGTGAATCTCCTAATCATGATTGACTGACTGGCACACTACCAAACTGTTGTATGAATAGTCAGATGTCAATCTTACCATCTGAAATATAGCAGTGCCAACTATTCTATTGTTCCTCTTAGAAATCCATTTTCTAAGCAAAATAATCCCTATCCATTTGTCCCTTTGTACCTAAGAGATTTCTTACAGCTGCTGGCCTTGCTGGTTGAAGCTTTGGGGATTTGTAGTTCCAACACATGTAGAGAACATTTAGTTAGGAAAAGTGGGTGTAAAACATTGGTGGGACAACTTTGTGTGATCATGTCAATTTTCAGGTGAGTGGTAGAAGGAAGAATATTTTGGGTTTTTTTTGGGGGGGGGGAATTTGTTTTTATTATGTAGTAAATAAGTACATCAAGCAAAATATATGTCATTTACACAGTCCTTCATACTTTTGAAAGCTTTTTGTATTTGTATTTGTATTTGTTTATTTGTCAAGCATATAAGATTATAAGCAAAGTATAAACAGTAAAACTTGATTGAATATATATGTAATAGTACAAGCATGAATAAGAGTAAAAGAGGTAAGAATATATGTGTACATTTTTTTATTCATTTTTCCAGGAAAGCTTATTAGGGGATATGGCAGTATTGTAGCTTGCCCATACTATGGATAAGATGGAACCAAGAAAGAATAGTTTGCAGTAAAAACATTGCAAAACACAAACAAACAAACAAACAAACAAAAAACCAGAGATCTTATTTTACCTGCCACCAATCTTGGACTTTAACAGTCAGAAGATTTTGTTTTTCAAATGAGAGTGATCATTTTAAAAATAAATCTGACCCAGTCACTCAGAGGAGCCATAATAAAAAATTAAATAAAGGTTCACTGGAGCTCTATTCTACCATTCTATATAAATGGCTTGCTCTTCCTAACAACCATGGGCAACCAATGAAAGTGTTAGTTTTGGCTGTCTTTTGAAAGATGGCCTTAAAAGCCAAGAGCTTTATTATGCCCTGGCTGGTTCATTTTATTTCTTGTAATTAAAGTCCAACCAATGTACATTCCGCATAACTACTATGACTATTATATGCCTTTTAAGTCTTTAAAACTCTCTCTGGTATCTGCTTCTAGAATATAAATAATCATGTATTAAAGTAGAAATTGTAATGGTCAGTGAAATGCTTTATTATTGCAAAATCAAATGTAAGTACTTTGTTTCATTGGAGAACTGCCATAATCTTGTGACAGTTATACTGTAAGTTATGGGCTGGGAGACAGATCAGTGCATTAGATTAATTCCTTGCCTTTTAAATCTATTAATCTACCACCTTTGGGACAAGTTTTTAAATCCACTCCAGACTGAAGTGACTGAAAATCATTCCCGCCTGACAGTTTTAAAAGATCAGAAATGAAATGTGTTAAGAAGGTCTCCTCTTGGCTGATACTGAACAGAAAGCATCGTATCAAAATAGAGTCAGTATAGAAACTATTTTCATATTTTCATCTCTGAAAAATAGAGAACCACATTCCAAGAGTATTTTATTTCCTCCCAGGCTGAAGTCTTATAATTAATACCAAGATTGAAATACACTGTCTTGACGTACAGACCAAGGCTATTCAAAAGTTAATGATAGATTAAAATATTGGACAGAAAAAATGCTTTTGTGTCACAGATACAGTATTGTTCAGAAGTTTGTTTAATTATACCCCAAATTTTCCTTTCCAAATTTCCCTATCAAAGTGAACAGAATTAGTGTTATAACATAGGCTGATTCCTGCTAGGGCATACAAGGCCAGGAATCTTGCATTGTTATTTTGCAGGTTAAAACAGGACCATATACATGTTTAAAAAGGCAGACTTTGATTGTGTGGTTGTGCTCACCATCTTAATATTTTTTTTAGCTCCTATCACCACAGATGCCCCTGGAGCTGTGTGAATTCTGTTGCATGCAGATAAGCTGCAAGAACAAGTTCTACTATTCACAGAAGGCACAGAGATCCATCAGAGGCTTTCTCCTCTTTCCCTTTCCTCACAAAAGCCCCTTTTCTGAAGCAAAGACACAAGAGGAAAGAGGAATCACAGCAATCTCCATCTTTTTCCACTTGTGCTAACAAGACATGGATCTGCTGCTTGTGATACATTTTTAATCTAGTCAATGTAAACCCACTGTCAAGAAAATCTAAATTCTGCAGCCCATATATATTGCATAATTGTTCTTAGTATTCTCTTTGGTATATTTTATTCTAAATTTTTATAGTTTTGTGAGATCTGCTTGAATTTGTTTGCTGCTCAACCACGAGGGCTTTTATTTTGCCATTTTGTATTTTGTGTCTGGGTATTCATTTCCAGCACATTTTTCTATCCATAATGATGGGTATACATTTTTTTTTGCAGCTAAACATTGCATTTTGAAAACATGTTGGCTGTGAGCCAATGTGGTGAAATACATAAGGTGTTCGGATGAGGAACAAGAAGAGCCAGGTAGAGATCTCAGCCACATTACTCAGTGATTTTCGGTAACTCTCATTGCCATGAGCTACTGGAGAAAAGCTAGAATATAATTCAAATGAATGAATGACTCGATGTGAGGGACAAATTGAGGAAATGAAGTTGCTAAATATGTGTCTTTCAGTTTGCAGTTAAAGTACTTATTTTACATTTTAACATTGTTAAAATATAAACAAACACTTAGAAACATCCTTATTTTTGTGTTTTTAAGAAGAGATTGGACGGCCATTTTTTCCAGAATGGTATAGTGTTTCCCAACCTTGGCAACTTTAAGATTTGTGGACTTCAACTCCCAGAATTCCTCAGCCAGCCATTCTGGCTGGGGAATTCTGGAAGTTGAAGTCCACCCATCTTAAAGCTGCCAAGGTTGGGAAACACTGGTAGGGTTTCCTGCTTGAGCAAGGGGTTGGATTAGAAGATCCTCAAGGTCCCTTCCAACTCTGATATTCTATTTGCTTAAAGGCGTTAATTTGTGTTTTCAACTCTGCAGACTTAAAGTACCCATTTCTTTCTTTAAAGCCCTCCACTCTTTTAAAAAGGTAAACCACCACCTTCAAGATGGCTTTGGTACTAAAAACTGGTTTTTTTGAAGGGTGCCTTCAAATCAGTGTTGACTCCTGGTGACTGCCTGGGTGGGTCCCCACAGTATTCTTGGCAATATTTTGGAAATGGTTTGCCATTACATCTTTTCTAGGACTGAAAGAGACTGACTGGCCCAAGTCACCCAGCCGGCATTGTGCCTCAAGTGAGACTTGAATTTTCCCAATTTCTAGTCTGATGCCTTAAGCACTACACCAAACTGGTTGTCTTTCTCAGGTTGTCTACTTATGCCATAAAGATTAATAAATTTATCTTATCAAGGAAAAACAACAGCCAAGATTCTCAAGATGGAATCTGCATCTAACAAACACCCTATTTTATACTTTTCCTGAATTCCTGAAAAATCATGAGATAAAAGAAGAAAGCTTATTCAGTCAAAGACCAGCATATAACAGAGTACCATAAAACAGTCAGGCAAGTATAAATAAAATATAACTGGATTCACAAAATACTGACTAGGTTTAATATGAGTTTCAAATGGCAGATTGCAATGTGATTACCAGATGATGTTCTAATGCACACCTTCTGTACAATGCGAGTGTACTAGCCTTTGCACTAATGTAGGAAAACTGATTTCCAAAAAAAGAGAGCAATGTGGGTATATAAGACCATAAGATCATTTAGCTCAGAATTATCTGCACTATAGGAAAAAAGCTTTGCAGAGCTTCAGATAGATTGTTGCTCATTCCAACAAGAAAAGTCTAGGGATTAAGAAGGTAAAATTGTGTATGCCAGGCAAATTCTGCCACAATAGATCTCTTAGCTTCCCTGCCTGGGAAAAAAACAAATGTTGAGAAATTGGATCACCTTCTTTCTCTCAGCCCAGCAGTGTCATCAGGAGAGCTCTACATTGTTTTTCTACCACTCAGACTTCAAACTGCACAAGCACATAAGAATTTTTTCTGAATTGTCTCAGCCCAGGTGGTAAGAGCCGTGGTGGAACAGCAGTTAGAATGCAATATTGCAGGCTGAGTCAGAACTGAAGAAGCTTCTTGGATGAGAAGTGAAACGTCTTCAAGGAAAAATAAGGAACTCCAGTTGCCTTTTGAAAAAGCACCTTTGAGACATATAAACCAACTATATTCATTAAACAGTGTAGAGGCTTATTAGTATAACCTCTCAGGTCATGGCTTCAGTCATGTCTCTAGTACAGATTTTTACAATCATTTTACTTCATGAGGATTTAGGTAGCCTATAAGACATTATTTCAATTTATATTTACAAAGCACCAAATACCATTACAATTATTAATACTTTATTGTGTCAAGGTTTACATAAATACTGTAGTAGTCTTTTCCCCATGAATTTCAATGGGGAAGATTCCAAGCAAGCCCACTCAAACCTTCTCAGGAGTAGCCCCATTGAATGTAATAAATATATATTTTCAGTGTAGTCTTAAGAACACTATAAGAGAAAACAGAATCCAGCACTTAGCTCAGAAAGGTTAGTAATAAAGTACAACTCCATCTGCTTTAGTTCCGATCTGGTAATTAATTAATTTAAATTATAAAAAAAAATATTTGAAAGTAATGCAGATCAGAAATTTGTTCCTAGAAGCAGATCATTTAATAGAGTAAGTCTTTTCTGATCTGTTAATCTCATTTATTGTGAATTAACTGCACAATGGGTAATGTAGAAATGCATAATATTATGTCCCATCATTCTTTCTACTCTTTCATACCAGGCAGTATTTAAATGGCCTCATGCTACCACTTCCTCCTCCTTTTCTTCCTCCTCCTCTTCTTTTCCAGTGTAAGCCTCCTTCTTGTGTCTGCAATGTAGGCTCCTCTTTGTGTTTCCTCCAGCTTCTATCAGTCAAATTTCCCCCTTAGAAAATGAGGGTACATTCAGATACAAACAAAAGCAGCATTAATTAGTGTTTCTGAATGTCATATTTTAATTAAATCTTTCTTACTTCAGGGAACAATAGCAGTCTTCTTTTAATAGGATCTTCCAGATGTTGTTGCTGAGGCTAAGCATAAAAAGAAGACATCTGGACATTAAAGTATAAACATATTGTGAAGATTTGAGAGAAGGCAAATTCTAGTTTCATGCTATCACAGTAACTTCAAGATAACATTGTAAAAAAAAGCGCCAGCAATTGTCCCCTAGCAATGAATAAAATTTGATAGTGTCCATGATTCCAGTTTCATATCTTTTTTTTCATTTTAAACTACTACAAAGATATAGCTATTATATTGATCTACAGAATGCTCAAAACTCTTCATCTGCATTATATCAGATTTCTCCTGTAGTTGTACCTTCTTATGTGCTTTAAAAATGTCAAGATTACAAATTTCATAATGTCCAATTAATATGACTGCATCTTTCCCCGCATCTTTCTCTACCATCCAGGCTTCAAGGTTTAGATTTAGATTTATTATTAGAGTTGGAAGGGACCTTGTAGGTCATCTAGTCCAACCCCCTGCTCAAGCAGGAGTTCCTACACCCTTTGAGACAGATGGCAGTCCAGTCTCTCCTTGAAGGTCGCAAGTGTTGGGGCTCTCACAACCTCCGCTGGCAAGATGTTCCACTGGTTGATCGCTCTCACCGTCAGAAAGTTTCTCCTCACTTCCAGGTTGAATCTCTCCTTGGTCAGCTTCCATCCATTATTCCTTGTTTGCCATAGAGAACAGCCTGACCCCCTCCTCTCTGTGGCATCCTCTCAAGTATTGGAATATTGCTATCATGTCACCCCTGGTCCTTCTCTTCGCCAGACTGGCCAAGCTCAGTTCCTCTTTGTATGTTTTATTTTCCAGACCCTTTATCATCCTTGTTGCTCTCTTCTGCACTTTCTCTAGAGTTTCAATGTCTGTCTTGTAGTGTGGTGACCAAAACTGGATGCAGTACTCTAGGTGTGGTCTGACCAAGGCTTTATAGAGTGGTACTAGTGCCTCTCTGGTCCTTGATTGTATCCCTCTATTTATGCAGCTCAGGACTGCATTGGCCTTTTTGGCTGCTGCTGCACACTGCTGGCTCATATTTAGTTGGCTGTCTACCAAGACTCCGAGGTCCCTCTCGCAATCGCTGCTATTGAGTGTGGTTTTGCCCAGTTTGTATGTGTATTTTTGAGAATACTTGCTCTACAACTCTTCCCCCTCTTGATAGGATCATGCTGATTTAAAGTTCTATGTACAGGCTCATGTCCCCTAGTTTTGAACAATGGAGAACAAGATCAGTGAGGATGGAGCCAACTAATACACCCTACCCCAGTCTTCCACTCACATAATAGTCTGATGAGAAATGACTCAAGATATTATACTGAAAAAAATAATTCTTTCTTGATCCCACTAATTTCTAGTACATATTTATTTTGTAATAACATAGAATCAAGGCATTTTATAGGATTGGTTGGGGAACATATTGGGCAGCAATACAGAGAAAAAGTATTCGGGTGCTTTGGTAGGTCACAAACTGAACAGGAGTCAACAGTAAAATGTTTCCACAAACAAAACAATGCAATCCATAGATACAGGCTGTATCAACAAAATATAGTATCAAGATCAAAAGAACTTTTCTTTTTTCTATATTTTTCATTGGTCAATCTGTATCTAGTTCTGGGCATCATATTTTAGAAATGATATCATCAGCAGGCTGGAGCAGAAGAGATTAACCGAGATGATAAGTGGCCCCACAGGAAAAACTTACAAGGAATGATTGAAAGTGTTGGGTATGTTCATAAGACTTCAGGGAGACATATAGCTATTTCAAGTATCCGAAGGGTTGTCATGCAGAAAATATGGCAGAATTGTTCTGCATTGTTCTGGAAGAGTAGAAAATGAACAATGGAAATACAATTACAGAGAAGTAAATTTTCAATGGACGTGGAGATAATGTTCCTAACAGTAGGAGCTGTTCAACAATGGAACAAACTGCCAAGGGAAATATTTAAAAAGAGGTAAAATGGCCTTCTGGGTGAAATCCATATTAGGAACACAGATTATTGCCTTATCCCAGGGGTGGCAACATTAAACATTCAAAGAGTCATTTGGACCCGTTTCCCACAGAAAAGAAAACTCTGGGAGCCACAAAACCTTTTTGACATCTAAAATGAAGATAACACTGCATATATCATTTTTTACCTTTATGCTAGGTATAAAAAAACTATAGTGTGTTGCATTTATTAAATCAATTACCTGCTACAGAGAAAACACATTTTTATTTCTGCATGCAACAAAAACATTTTGAACTCCCCCAAAAAGATGGGTCGATAAGCTCAATAAATCATGTGCCAGCGGGTGTCGCACATTGGTGGTTGTGACGCATATTTTGAGCGACAGGGAGCCGCAGCAGAGGAATGAAAGAGCCACATGCAGCTCCAGAGCCATGGGTTGCAGACCCCTGCCTTATCCTAAGCACGTCCTTGGTGTGTCTTGCTCAGCGTTAGCTACATTGATGGGTAGGGAGGCTCAGGTCTTCAAATGGGAGGAGAGATACCAAGAAATGTATCTGGAATGATGGTCTCCCATTGTGTATGTCAGAATGACCTTGGAAGACTGGGCCCAGATACGCTGTATAGGGAACAGTCAGATAAGAGACAGAATGGTCCATAGCTGGATAGTGGACAGGGCAAGAGGCAGAGAACAGACCCTCCTAGTTTCTCAGGGTATAAAAGAGACACATGAGAACTGTACTTTCAGATTTGCAAGATTCTGTTAATATAGCCTTACAATGAAATAGAATTAGCTCATCTGGTCATGTTTCTTGTCTAGTCTACCTGGTAAAGCTGACACATTGAGTTGCAGCTTTGCCAAGATAAAGCCAATCACAAGATGCCACCCCCACAACTGCAGATAAACTCCAGAGGGAGTTATTGCCATCATTATAGTTCTCAATCAAGAATGGTAAATAACAGCAGAGGGATGTGGGAAGGATTGTCTGTTTCTTGGGCTGCACAGGTGGGTTGATATAAAAAGCATTTGATGGCTTTGGCACATATTATTTATTTTAATTATGATAATGTTTTATAACATGTTAGTAAGTGTTCAGCAGTGTAAGTAATTATTATTAACATGAGACATCACAGCAGGCCTCTGCTATTAAATTTCCATCTATTTTCTGTGGCTGAAATTACAGGGTGTGCCTATTAGCAGTATGCAAATGAAAGGCAGAATTCAACAAGGAATACATATGTTGCCATTCCCCAACACCCATTCTTTGTTTCTCTCCTGTAAACATAGAGGAAGGAACTTCCATAGCCAGTCATTGTGCCAGCTGATAGTTATATTTTGCAAAATCCCCACTTGGAAATTGGGCAACCAACTTTGAATTTGACTTGTTTCGGCTCTGATACATATGGAAAGATTGGCGCCCTTGATTTCTGGGATGTGGTTGTGGGTATTGTCTTAATGTACCCTAACGTTTGAGCATTTACCCACTGTGGGATTCTAGTGCTACACAGGGTTGCTGTTTTAGGTACCAGGCCATTAAAAGAAAAGGGAAAATATAGGGAGAGGATGTCCAAATTTTAAGTAGAACAATGGATAAATGCATCACTGGCAGGAATAAGGGGAAATATTGGCATACCTGAACTATGGTTTAAAGAACTTTAGTCTTATATATGACATCCTACAAACATGCCCAGTCAGTTCTATTAGGCTTTTTGACAGCACTTGAGATATATCTAAAAGGACTATAAGTCAAAGGCACAATGCTTCCATGGTTAAGTTCTTGCCTGCACGTAGAATTTCAACCTGTAATCATGGAAGTAGCAGAAGTTGAGACTATTGTGGATTGCCATAGGATTCAATGCTCACACCCATGTTTTTTTAATAGGAAACCACTGGAAGAGGTCATTTGGTGGTTTGGGGTAAAGTGACATCAATATAGGCATGAGACTCATTTATATATTGCACACTGACTCAGGAATTCTGGAAGTTGAAGTACAGATGCCTTAAAGTTGCCAAGGTTGGAAAAAAATGTTTTATGCTGCCACTTACGTACAAGAGCCAGCTTCTGATACAAACTCAAGGTATTTATTGCAGAAATTAACTCATAGCTGCAATAATATAAACAAGTTGCAAGTTACAAAGTTTCTGCGTACAAATAATCCAGAAAAACAAAAAAAAACAAAAAACCAAAAACCACCCCAATCAGAAATGATCTTGGTCAAGTTCCAGTCCAAAGTTTAGCTGGGAACTCTAAGGAACATGCAGTTAGGATTATAGATAGGCAGTGGAGTGGATGTATATGTATAATTTGGTGGTTCTTATCACCAGAGATTTGAGTAGGACTTTTCTACCTACATGTAAAAGTAACTATTCTACCGTGCTTTTAACCATGTTTCTGGATGGCATCGGGAAGCTTTCTCTTAACTATATATCATTCTTTTTATGTTTTTGTTCTGTTGTACACCAACCTGTCTTGGGTCAGGTTACAAAATTGTGAAATAAATAAAGCCCTCATTTCCTGAAGTGGTTATTTATTTGTTGTTCAGGATTCATCCAATGAATGAAGCTCTATGATAATGAGTTTATATGAGGTCCTTGCACTCTTAAATTTACCAGACTAAGGTATTGGATCAAAAACAAAAAAAAAAGTATTCATTTCTAAAACATTTGTTTGCTATTTGCTATTATTATTGTTATGATCATTAGCATCATCATCAATAGTAACATTACTTTTGAATTCTTAAATGTTATCCCTAGTAATTATTTAGAAAACAAAATTAAACCCAGAAATATTCTCAATATCTGACTGGAAAAGTGCAATGAAGGGGAATCTCTGCCTGAATAATTTTATATAAGAATGAGACCAGCGGTGCGTTGCTCCTGGTTCGGCCCGGTTATGCAAACTGGTAGCGACGGCGGTGGGAGGCTCCGCCCACCCGCCTGGGACGCTTCTGCGCATGCGCAGAAGTGTCACGTGTGAACCGGTAGCAACGGGTTTTAGAACCCACTACTGAATGGGACTGATCCACAGTAGAGAGTTTCTAACATTTTCAAGATATAGAACCTGTTTGCTACTGAAGTTGTTGCTTTAAACCACTAATCAAGAGGCTAAGCTTGAAGGACAGAAATTTAGCAGCATTTCAGTGAACTTTTTGTTCCCTCTTTAGCTGCTCATGGAACTACATCAAGTTCTCATGAAATCTTTGCATTCCATGGAACACAGTTTGAAAAACCCTGACCAAAAAGGATGACAGAAGCTGTTACTAGAAGTGATGTTTCCATATAGCCTTTTTTCTCCTATACTTTCATGAGCATGGATAATTGAATATACATCATCAAGTTATGGAGAGGAGAAACGAACAAACACGGGGTGCCAATTGGGCATGGTAACCCAATTTCATTTTAATACTAGTTTTGTCACTGAGTGATTGATGTATCTGGCCAGCTATTGTATCATTTTACCAAAAATTATGTTCTAGGCAGCAATGAAACCAAAGCCATAGATACCTCTTTCAACTCTTAAATAGCACATCTCTAGTTTTCATTCAAATAAATTCCTGCATTTCAGAATATTTCATTGTAAGTTGAGGTACTAAGCAAGACTCTCCAACTTCACCATTATTGCTAGCTATGGAAACCACCAGCGACCAACTTTTTTTAAAAATCAGTTATCAGAAGCATGAAGATTAATATGAGGAACATCTGATAAGTCAGTTTGAAAATAATGTAGCCTTATGCATTTCTGGAAACATTTTGGAATTGAGGGTGGAGTCGGGATTTGCCTTCCAGAGGTCTTCTGTTTACATTTCTTCCCTTTCAAAACCAAAACCGAATGTAACCATCAAAAAAACAAAAACAAAATTAGGTTACCCTAGTGGCCATTTTGTCACTAAATTTTGGGGCAGAAGAATCCTATGTGGGGTGTTGGAGGACCTGCATAGGATGTATGGCAGTGGTGGGTTGCTGCTGGTTCGGACCAGTTCTGTAGAACCGGTAGAAGAAATTTCCCACCGCTCGCCGAACCGGCAGCGATGACTGGCGGTCCACGCTCCTGAACCGATCCTCCGGTCGCCATGGCTTGCAAAAAAACGCTCTGCGTATGTGCAAAGGCTTCTGCGCATGTGCAGAGGGTCATTTCCGTGAAGGGAATGTGCAAAACGTGCACTTCTGTTGCGATGCGAACTGGCAGGGAATGTAAGTAGAACCCACCCCTGATGTATGGGGCCTAGTAGCTCATTTTATACCAGAGAGACAGACCAGGAAGCAATAGCCTATTTTCTACTGGATTCAGTTCTGATTGCATGAGGAGATTCAATTACAACAGCAAGTGAAAGGGATTCATGTTGTTCCACTTGTAATCAAATTATTCTTGCCTTTACCTTTTATTAATATAGGTTAATTACTAGAAAATGCCTCTTTAGGAAAAGGCTGGAAGTTGAACAAAATTGGAATAAGAATTTTCTCCCTGTTATCTGAGAAGAACTTTGCTCTGCGTTTATTGCTAAGCTGCAATGGGACTGGTTGGCTGATGTGTGAGCCGCCAATTATGGCTTAGCATGATACATAAAACTACATACACATGTAACCTTTCCAGCGACCTTGAATTATACTTTAAATCGTGCCATTAGCATAGAATCAAGGCTAATGCATGTCCTCCGATTGGAGTGAATAATAAATCCAGGCAAAGCAAAACGACAAATTTATATTCATTTTAAAATATATTGTAACAGTTGGTAGTTATTTATGGGGTTTACATTCTACTTTTATTAAAATAAATCTGAAAGCAATTTATATTTAAAAAATAAACAGCAGATTGCCTAGATTATTTAAAAACCTTTCTATTTTTATACAAAGCCACTCCTTAGGTTCTTGTGCTAAAAAAGCTTTTTTATTTATTTTTTTCCCCTTAAAGTTTTTTCAGGAAAAATGTTCTTAAACTCTAAAGCGGATTTTCCCTCCATTTATATCAAAATGAGTGCACATATGCCATTATGCTGTGCCAAAAAAAAACTTTTTTAAAAGAGAGATTCAGTTCCTCTTACTTGTACAGTTTCGTTTGAAGGTGCATGTGGGTTGCAGAGATTGTAACATTGACATATGCTATTGAAAATTATGGATTTCATCTGGTCCCATTCTAACACTGTAACATCTACAAGTGAATACATCTGCTGGTTGAAGTTTTCCTCCTCCAAAACAACATTGTTTCTATGTCAGGAAAAGTATTAACAGAAAACAGACTATGAGCATAGACCTATGACTAATAGTTTGTCACTTGATTTATTTTAAACTCTCATGTTCAGTTATGAGATGGCAAGGAACCGGAAGAGAGCAGAAACCTTGCTACAAATTTCCAACTCTTTTAACATTTGGCATGCATCTTTTTTGACAGTATCCTTCCAAAGCATTACCGTGCTCCACTTTCCCAAACCAGAGCACCCATTTTCTTTTGGGGGTTTTAAATAGAGAATACCGTATTTTTCGGAGTATAAGACGCACCGGAGTATAAGACGCACCTTAGTTTTTGGGGAGGAAAATAGGGGAAAACAATCTGCCTACCAGGTATTCATCTGGCTAGCATCCTTAGTCTGGTCAGCTTCAGCACATTATTTTATCTCCTGGTTAGGACTTAAAAAAACCTTCTTCTGAGAGAATAACAATGAAAGAGCCTGCAAGCCAGTAAGAGCTGGGAAGATCGTTAGCACCTGGTTAGGGCTAGAAAAAAACTTCTTTGGAGCAAGTAGAGCAATGAAAAAAAACCCTGCAAAGACTTAGGGTTGGAAAAATATTCTTCTGAGAGAGTAACAATGAAAAAGCCTGCAAGGTAAGAGCTGGGAAGATCTGTTAGCACTTAGTTAGGGCTGGAAAAAAAAAAGCTACATTCGAAGTATAAGACGCACCCAAATTTTCAGCCACTTTTAGGGAGGAAAAAGGTGCGTCTTATACTCAGAAAAATACGGTAGGTTGAACAATTAAGGACAGATACTCTGCCTAGAAATAAATGGCATCGGTCTCAATGGTAGGAAGGTAGTTAAACTAAGCTGATATCATTGGACAAAAAAGACTTAGTTTCCTGAATACTTTTAGGTATATCTTACAGGTTTTTGGCTGCTAATCCCCAAAATAACCTTTAACTTAATCTTTCATCTACCATTTTATATAAATCTTCTATTTTTACACAGTGGCAATGTATACCCTTCAGTATCTGTTGCCTTTGCTGCACTCATGAAAGAAATATATGAAAAACATGAAACTGTCATTGAAGCACATTCCGTATAACTGGCATATCTGTGGAGATCTAAAAGTAACGGCTCTGCTGCTTGGAATGCAGTCAGATACACCAAGTACTTGGTTGTTACAGATATGCACATTATGTGCATGGGACAGCCATGCAAGAGAGTTGAATTCCACACTGAAATAATTTGGTTCCAGGACAGAAAAATGTTGGACTGGGACAACTTGCCACAGCGAACTTGCAACTCGCCGCAGGCAATTTGCTGCAGCCAACTCACTGCAGGACAATTTAACAATTCCATTTAATTATTTAACATAAATCTATTTTATTTTAATTGTTACCATTCACGTTTATTCTGTCCTTTCTTTTGCATCCTTTCTTTAATGATTCCATTCCACTGTTTCTTTGTGATTAATGTAACTCTTGTCCCGCAGCAAGTTTGTCCTACGGCGAGTTGCTGTAGCGAGTTGGCTGTGGCAAGTTAGCCGTGGCAAGTTAGCCGTGGTGAGATGGCTATGGCAAATTGTCATACACCCCCAAAAATGTGGCATATGAACCACTTGTTGACCCAACAAAGGTATTTTTGCCTCCACTTCACGTCAAACTCAAATTGATGAAAATGTTTTGAAAGCAATGAACAAAAAGCAAAGAACATTATGACTTTTTTGCGTTTCTATTTCAGAATTTGTTTTTTTAACTCTTGTTTTCTTATCCACTTTATTGATGATTCATTGTACTTTTGTGCAATAGACAACAATGCATCCATAACCTGGTGAAAATATGAATCTGGCTGTAAAGCCTGATAAAGTGTTCCTCTTGAGCTAGGTTGGGGGAAAAATGTTTAATACTGTAGCTGTTTCAACCTTCATTTATACATTAGAAAGAAAATTAAATATGAATAAACTTTATTGGGTCAGCAATGTCTTAATAAAATATAGCTAAAGGAGAATAACATATGACAGGGCCATAGTAATTATATGCATTGGCCCAACTCTTTGAATATAAGGTAATGTGGCAGATCCTTGAAGTTAGAAAGCGGTGTTTACCAACTGAGTCTATAACCTTTGGCTTTTTATCTTCTAAGAAGCAACAAATATTTGTTTAAAATGTATACTGTGATGTAGCAGGACAATTGAGATGGATGATTATTGGGTTGTCCTACATGACATACCAGAAGGTTGAATTGTTTTTTGTTTTAACTGATTAAATTAGATGTTGCCAAATTTGAATGGTTGCTTTCCTTTTCTTTTTATTTAATAAACTTTTTAAAAAAATTATTTTGATTCAATCAGCAAATTTCCATTACTAGAGATACTGGTCAATTAGTGTGAGTTAAAGATGAGATAATTCAGATGAATAGCACACATGGGAAATAAAATATGTCCCATGCCTACAGCTCATACTGAGCTGCACATTTTCCTGACAATCTTAGGTAGCCAATCCTGATAAAGGATTTAGTGCAATCCAATCCATAATTTCAGTGAGTGGAAGGATAATTTTATTCTTCCATCAAGAGTCTCTGGACTTGCACAACTATCCATGAACTACGTAGCTGTCAGGTTTCCCATGATCCATGGGACATTACTCTGTGTGCCAGACCATGTGACCCCTATTTGGAGGTGTTTTATTCAGTATTGTGTCCCGACATATTACACTATCCTCAGCAGAAAAGATAGAGAAGGTTTAGTGTTGTTGAAGATGGGTTCTGGGTCTAAAAACATAAAGGATATACAGAAGTGTACCTATGACTCAGTGGTGGGTTCCTACCAGAGCTGTCCGGTGCGTAGCTCCAGTAGGGAGTGGCCGACTGCGCAATTTGCGCGTGACCGCTCCGGTGCCTTCTCTGCCGGTCCGTCGCATGCGTCGCCATCTTTTTGTGAGAATTTTGGGGCTTTTTTGTTCCTGCGCATGCGCAGAAGCAAAATCGTGCCAAAGTCTTGCAAGGGGACATGCAGGCATGTGAGATTTTGACATGATTTTGCTTCTATGCATGTGTGGAAGCAAAATCGTGCTAAAATCTTGTGCGTGCACGCGTCCCCTCATGAGATTTTGGCACAAATTTGCTTCTGCGCATGCGCAGAAGCAAAATCACGTCGAAATCTTGCGCACACGTCCCCTCATGAGATTTTGGCATGATTTTGCTTCCGCGCATGCGCAGAAGCAAAATTGCATGAGGGGGCGCACACGCGTAGCAAGCGCACGCGCCCAAACGTGGAGATGCATGCGCAGTGCACCAGTATAGATAAGTGAGCAACCCGCCCCTGCTATGACTAGTCAAGAAACCTCTGAAGGAAAAATATTAGTCAACTTCATGTGGCATTATGGTATATGAGAGGAATTTATCCAGGCTGTGAAGGGCCTTCCAAGAAGAAGTGGCCAGTTATAACTTTCACCTGTATTCGGAAGCAGAAATATATATTAAAAAAAAACTTTAGAGCTACACTAAGTTTAAAATAGAAAGCAATATGAAGTCAATGCAAAGATTTAACCAAAGGAGGATAACTTAACTACTGGTTGATAATTAAGCAGAAAATATAATGTTATGCATTATAGTTTACATTTCTATAACGAATAAGAAAGGGCAGGAAATAAAGCTGCACACAATTGTTCTTAGGAAAAATCTGGCTCATTTGTACATGTTATTGATTGTTTTCTATTCAATTTACATATTCCCATTTCACTCTGCTGGGTAAAGAGTGTTCTGCATTGGAATTAGCTGTAGCCATTTAAACATCTTCAGATTATACAACAAATGTTAAGCCAAGTGAAATCCCATTGATTTTCATAGGATTAGCAAAAGGAAAATTAATGGAATATTTTTGTTTAATGTTATCTGTCTTTTGTTAAGCCAATTCCAATCTTTCTACTACCGTATGAACTTTGGAAATTAGAACATTTTCCATAAGAACTTCCAATTTTCAAAGTTTAAAAAAATAGATTGCATAAGGTATCAAGAACTGATGTTCATTGTTTATGATTATCTTTCAGATATTAAACATTTAACATTGTTTTTCTGGATCACTATGAATATGCTTGGCTTGTTCCCCTGAACTTAAGAATGATTATACCATCCAAACTAATTCACATCAGATCAATTATACCAAAATCTGACCGTTTGGTTCCATACTTGCTTGAATCTACTTGCTCCAGGAGAAAAGTGGAAGAAAAGTTGTTGAAGCAGAAAAATACAACTCCTGGTTTGCTCCCAGTGCTTCCTCTTGCTCTTCAGTCCAGAACCAAATATATTATTACTGAGAATCTGGCACTGGGATCTTATGGCAGAGTAACTTGCCAGGAATAGAAGCAATGTCAAGCTAATGTAAGACTTGGGTATCTGTGGGATAAGCTGTTTTTGCTTATTACTTATGTGGTAACAGATAATAATGGGGTTACTTTCTGTTGGATTGGTTCTAAAGTTTTCACCCTCAAATTGTTCTAGTGTGTTACATCCATTTCCTCCTGATATCCGTTGGTTTGTTCAGCAATAAATAAGTTATGATTCAGGCTTACCACCAAATAAGTAGATTCCAGTATATTTATAAGTGAGGGACTTAGTTATTTGATTATAGATAAATAAGAGAAGAAAATGAGAGCAGCTGGCAGAATATTCCAGCTGACAAAGGCAAAAGCTCACCAGAAAGTCAGAAGAGAAGATACATGCTTAGTCTAGATCAGTGCTTCTCAAATAGTGGGGCGGGCCCCCCGGGGGGGTGCAGAGTGATGCCGGGGGGGTGCATGACCCCGGGAAACGTGCCGAGGTGGCGCAGTGGTTAGAGTGCAGCACTGCAGGCTACTTCAGCTGACTGCTAGCTGCAGTTCAGCTGTTCAAATCTCACCTGCTCAAGGTTGACTCAGCCTTCCATCCTTCTGAGGTGGGTAAAATGAGGACCCAGATTGTTGGGGGCAATAGGCTGAACTCTGTAAACCGCTTAGAGAGGGCTGTAAAGCACTATGAAGCGGTATATAAGTCTAAGTGCTATTGCTATTGCTATTGCTATTTTTTTGCCGCAGGGAGTAGGGGTTTTTTGAAGTGCAGATAACAAACCCTTAAGAGACACCATGGAAAAATATTTCACAGGGATGAAAAGAAAGGAGAGAGACAGAGATAATGAGAGAAATGTAAGTCTCCTGAAAGCTAAGACGAGGAAATATGACGAAGTGTATGTAGTGCTGGGCTTCACTGTGACTACGGTGGGAGACGAGGAAAGGCCGGTATGTTTACTGTGTCTAAAAATGTTGGCAGCGGACAGCATGAAGCCAAATAAATTAAGGCATCACTTAAACACATTACATCCCAATCACGCTGATAAGCCGCTTGAGTTTTTTCAGCGAAAACTTGCCGAATATTGCAAACAATTGTCCCAGCAGAGAGTTGGGGGGAGGGCGCGAAATGTTTACTTCTTCCTGGGGGGGGGGGCATAACAGAAAATAATTGAGAAGCACTGGTCTAGATAGAGAGAGGGAAGAAAAAGATGACTCGAGGCCACATTGCTCCTTCTCTAAATTCTCAGTGGTCAGATGCCAGTGGTCTCAAAATAACCCTGGCCACCTTCTTGACTCTTGAAAAGAACATTTCTGTTTACATTTTTTTAAAAAAACCTGGGGAAATGATAGGGTCTGTTTGAATGGTCTGCCCCAGACAACTGATTGACTCAATGGTGTTCCAGAAGAAACTTAAAGGTTTTCTCTGGAGAGATGGTGGCTGGTCCAGTCTTAGCCTCTGCCTAGAATGGGCAGCTAGCTGGGACCTTGGAGTTCATTGCCCCAATTCTGCCTTTCCTGTGTGCTGAACCCAGCACATCCCTTGGTTTCCTGAATGACTCCAGGAGTTGCAGCATCAGAAGAGATGATGGAGTGCTGCTGGAGGAAAACTTGGAACAAAGTCTATCAACCCAAAAAATGCAGATAAAAGCCCATATTAGGGATTACCTTGTGGCAATAAGAGCAGTGATGTATTAATATTTTTCCACTTTTATTGCATCTGCTGACAACCATTCATTTAGTGTGACCTGATCTCTGCTGGGCAGAGATGGACCTTGGGATCCTTTGCCCATGGGCCATAGGATCATTTGCAAGGCATCTGTAAAGAATATCCTAGTCATCTAGGCAGATAAAAATGCTCAGATCTGATCCAAGTTTCACTCAGATTGAGCAGGTGTGACCAAGGGGCCAGAAGCCTGATCTTGTAGTAGATGACTTTAACCAGTGATCCCTGATGAAGGGGACTGTGTTCTTTGTGCTGTAAGTTTGGTTTCTTCTCTGTTGGATCCAGAGTTGTGAAGAAAGCTAAGGAGGTAACCTGTGTCAGTTCCGTACTGTGATGATAACCTCTTTGTTGGAGGAGGTGGTGCCTCTGACCTTGAAAGAGGTAGTGATATATCTCCTTAAGCAGTTATTCTTTGACCAAACAGTCTTGGAAATTACTCTTCCGTTTTCTCTTTCTAGGAAAGGTGTTTCTAAAGATGGTCATAGTGCAGCGCCTAAAAACCCTGCAGGAAATGGAATATCTAGACCCAATTCCAGGGGTGGGTTCCTCCCGGTTCAGACCGGAACACCCAAACTGGTAGTGACCCGCTGGTGATGTCACGATGGTGTCATGGATCGGTGCCGGTCCGTGGGTGCCGCAGTTTGGTCGGTGCCGAACCGTGGCCGGCGCCATCTTTTTTTCGGATTTTTTTTCGAATTTTTTACTGTTTTGAAGTTTTTTTCCTCTGCTGCTGCTTGAAAAAGGGCCCTCCCGCCCGCTCCCAGGTTTATACTTACCTTTATTCCTTCGCCCGAAGCACAGCTGATCAGCTCCTCAGCTGTGTTTCGGGCTGATTATAGCTACTGAGCATGCGCAGAAGCAGAATTGCACGAGGGGACGCATGCTTGCGCACGTGTGCGCTCACTCCACTCGCGCTTGCGCATGAAACATCTCGATGTGAACCAGTGACGAAGGTAAGTGGAACCCACCCCTGCCCAATTCAGTTAGATTTCAGGCTGATATTTGGTATCAGCCTGAATATAACTCTATTTATACTTCTTGATAATTTGTGGTGGTGCTGGGATGGAGGTAGTGCATACATCTTTATGCTCCTTAATCTCTCAGTGACTTTTCATACTATCAGCCACAGTATCTTTCTGGACTTGCTCTGGGAATCTTGTCATGAAAACTCCATGGGCTTCTAATTGCTGGGAATTTGCACTATCTCTAGCTCTACATCTAGTATTAAGTTTGTCAAGGGAGCAAAAGTAGGACCCACCTCTGACAATAGTTGCACTACACATCATGGTCACAGAGAGACAGAATCCTCCAGTACATACTTCTTAATTCTTAGGAGGGTGCATCATCAAGCAATCAGACCAAAAGGGAAAATGTGGCTTTGTTAAGTGTAAAATCAAGAGAAGAACCAGAATGAAGTCTAGAGAGAAGCAGGTTGTCTTTTACACAATGGAGTAATTTTACAGGAATAACTATTTGGGAGACCAGAGTGGAGAGAGAGGGGGGAGGGAGGGGGGATATAGAATTCAGAAGGCATTTTTGAATATTTCAGACTACTTGAACCAGTTGAGCAAGGTAATCTGATTTGCTATGCTGAGATTTAAAATCCTTAAAATAATGTCCCTGATATCCTTATGGATTTAATCATGAGTGATCCATTGTTGTAGGTGAATACTTCTCTATACGCCTCAGGGGGAAAAATCTAAAAAAGATGCACCTAGAATAGGGAAGAATACAAAGGAACAAGTATCATAACAAGAAGGAACAACCTGCTCGGAGGTTTTTACAGTTTAATTCCTAAACAGAGAAGCTAAAAATCCTTAAAAAGGGAGCAATTTATCCTGAAAATGCACATAATGCACATAACAATGTGGTCTTAAGGCAGCCACTTTAGAGACACATAGCTACAAAGGCTAAAGCAGGATCTCCTCCTGTGGTCCTTTGGGATCTTCGGAATTTCAGGAGGGATTTCCTGAATTCTCACACATACAAAACCCAAAGGTTCTGGGAATGGGACCGATCCTTTAATATGAGTCCATGAGATGTCATTTTAGATGATAAGCTAGATAGCAGTAAACTCTGAATCAAGACAAGTCAACTAAAAAAATTCTGAGGAAGAATGCCCCTAATCTGACAAAATTACAAGTTAATGCAACCTCTTGAGGAGAGCCAGTTTAATATAGTGGCTAAAGGGGCTGGAATGGAACCCAGGAACAGAAGCTAGGTGGTGACTTTGGGCTGCTCACACTTTTATTAGCTCTAGGACTGTGATGGCGAACCTATGGCATGTGTGGCGGAAGTGGAATGCAGAGCCATCTCTCCGGGCACACCAGCCATCACCCGCTGCTCTTCCGGGTTCTGGTGTGCACATGTGCACCGTTCAGCTAGTCTTCATGCACGCATGCATGCCAGAAACCGGAAGACCAGGTGACCGGCGCGCATGCCGTAAACCAGAAGCTCAGCTTCCCGGCATGCACATGCACACTGGGAAACTGCTCTTCTGGTTTCCAGTGCTCCCATGTGTGCACACCAGGGAGCTGCTCTTCCAGTTTCCGGTGCTCCCCCGCCCACGTGTGCATGCGCTCCCGTTTTGGCACTCGGTGCCGAAAAGATTCGCCAACA
The DNA here is from genome assembly GCA_023053685.1 of Diadophis punctatus similis. Lineage (NCBI taxonomy): Eukaryota > Metazoa > Chordata > Lepidosauria > Squamata > Dipsadidae > Diadophis > Diadophis punctatus. The sequence continues at coordinate 115,149,390 of JALIGW010000003.1, read as the reverse complement.
CTGCTCTAGGAAGAAGGGGATAATAAACCACTTCAGAAAAAATCTTGTCATGAAAACTCCATGGGCTTCTAATTGCTGGGAGTCAAGACTGACTTGGAGGCACCAAAAAATTATACATAAACAAAGAAAAAGTCCTTAAAAATTGTATAATGCTATTATTTTGCAACCCCCCTCCCCAAAGTATGAATCTCAATGTTTATTCTAATCATATGGATGTGACAGAAAATGCACATCTTGTGTCCTACGTGAAACTGATTTCCATAGCCAAATAAAAGGGATTCCAGACACAATTCATATGATGACCCCAACTGACTTTCGTACAAGATTCTTTCTCTGAACCTTTAATCATCCTTCCTGTTTTGGTTGTACTAGTTCTGATGAGGCAATCTGAAATTAAGACTCCAAGAGTTTTCCTCGTTAAGAAATGCTACTAATACTTTATCTTCTTTGAATGAAATGTTTGGGATTAACTATCTAGCATGGAAGAAGTACACATCCAGTTGGGAAATCTGCGTGCAGCATGATGATAAACTTGTTCTATGTCTTCATATGAATGAACATTTCTCTTGATATTTGAGAATGCAGGACAATCAGGTAATTAAAAGGAAGTTTCCTTTCCAATCCATGTTTTCTAGTTGAAAGAACTTACGATTAATAATTTTAAGGAAAGCTATACTTGTGGAACATAACACTGGGTGTTACTTTCCCATCATTTGCTTCTGATTACATGTGGAAAGTATAGAATTACAGAGAATGGGCAGGGAAGACTCACTTTTCTAAGACTTTAATAACAAAGTAATGAGTTCAATGGAAAGACTTGACAGTATGAATTTAGTGTTCCTCACCATTGTGCACATATCAAATGGATCATGTGTAATATTGATATTGTGTAAATATCAAATAGATCATTTTTAAACTAAATATTCAAATATTTAGTGCCTTTGACCATTGATATGCAGCATTATTTAATGTCTTGCTATATTTTGCCTGCCAAAAGTGCTTGTGAGACTTGCCCCACTATCCTCTTATCAAAGGTAAAATCTGGATTATCATTTGTGATATTCAGAAAGCTTTTGAAATGTGGCTTTTCCAATCTGAATTTGGGTACTGAGAAATCCACAAGAGATGGTAAGAAGGTGGAAGTGATGAAATATGAGTCATGCATGTTCTGCCTCTAACAGATATGCAATATTTTGCCAGGTCCTATATAAATGGGTGAAGTTTGTGTTGTAATGTCAACATGCACATTTTTGTCATTTTAGCATCATCATCACTAGCTGCAGACACCTGATTCAGGGACTGAAGCATGAATAGTTAGATATCTACCCATGACATTAAATCAAAAGGACTGACAATAAGAGTGGCAATTTTAAACAGACATTGAGATATGTGATGATATGTTTTAATGATAGTGCTATATTTTATAATCAGGAATGACTAAGACTTAAACTACTACATTATGGTATAGTTCTATGATTTGAGTCTACGTGTTATGATCATCGTATTTTGAATCAAATTTTGTATTTTTCTTCTTGAGAGTCATTTATTGTAGAATTATTAAAACTGCATAAACACATTTATAATAAATAAATAAATTTGGAACCTTGCCTTGTATTTATCACCCCAAATGTTTGTTAATGGGCTGACTTTGTTTTTCTTCTGTTTTTCTTTTTTTTTACAATAAAGGATTACAATGTCACACTTGATATCCAGATTCCTATTTGAATTGTAAGATTTTGGTTAATGTAAAATACCAATAAACAGCCAAACGGGTTTTTTATTATTCAATAACAAAGTTTAGGATGTAGATTATTTTCATCATCAATAAGAAAGTTCTGTGAAGGGATGCTTTGTTATTTCTCATTTGGGATTCCCTGACAATGAAATTCTTCTATAACCATTAATTTTATTGATCCATCACTCTTCTGAGCTCTCCATCTGCTCAATTCCTGCTGCTTTCTCTTGTGAGTATCCTTTGCTGAGGCCAGATGAGTCTCATCAGGAAGATGAAATAAAAGTTCTAATTTTTCCTGAAGCATTTGCCATAATGTGCTTATTTTGAGAGCTGTTACGGCTTGTCCTAAATTCCATCCACACTACTGAGGTTCTAAAATCAATTAATCACTACTCACAGTTGGTGTGTGTGTGTGTGTGCTAAAACCAATTTCTACTGTCACAGTCCAGTTGTATTGCAACCATGCTCACACAGAATTATGCTTTCACATTTATATGTAACCCTTCCACCCTAGGGTCTACAGCAACTCGCCACAGCCAACTTGCTGCAGCCAACTCACCATGGCCAACTCACCACGAGACAACTCATTATGGCCAACTCGCCGTGGGACAAGAGATACACTAATATTGAAGAAATAGCTAATACAGGAGTGTCAAACTCAATTTCAATTGAGGGTTGCATCAGGGTTGTGTTTGACCTTGGGGAGCTGGGGTGGGCATGGTCAGGGTGGGTGTGGCCAGATCAACATCACTTATTTGGGGGCGCCTGTGGCGGCCTGAGTGCTCTGCTAGTGAAAACGGGCTCCCAAGCTCCGTTTTCGGCTGTGACAGCCTCCTGCAACCCTCTGCCAGTGAAAACAGAGCAGCCCTCCTGAGCTACATTTTCACTGGCAGAGGCACCGCGGGCCGGTCCTTCGCTGTTTCCAGGGCAGCCCCATGGGCCAGATCTAAGCACTCTGCGGGTTGGATCTGGCCCACGGGCTTTGAGTTTGACACCCCTGGTCTAATAGAATCATTAAAGAAAGGATGCCAAAGAAGAGACAAAATATAATGTGAATGACAAAAATTAAAATATTATTTTAATTTTAAATAATTAATTGAATTGTTGAATTGTCCCACAATGAGTTGTCCCATGGTGAGTTGGCCATAATGAGTTGTCCTGGCCTTGGTAAGTTGGCTGCGGCAAAGTGTCCCATTCCGCCGTCCATGTCTATAAGGTCAGAGAGGGAACAACTTGCAACTAATTTAGTGGGATTTAAATCCATGAGTGTCCACAGAAGTACAGCAGTACACTTTTTACTTAACAAAAAGGATAGATATACTGCTGGTATCTATTACTGTTGGCACTGGTATTTTGCATCAAAACTGTACAGAATGCACTATGTTTATTCTCCTACTGTTAAACTACCATTCCAGTCCACATCATCAACATCATTAGATTTGGAAGAACTGTCCATAAGAGTGGTGATTTACACAGCCAGCCAGCTCCAAAGCAGTGAAATTAAGGTGAAAAATATGTTAAAAGATGTCCAGAAATAGAAGCAGTAATTAAGCAAATTATCCCTCTCCTGTCGAAGTGAATGAGATTTTGGGAGCTAGTGAAAATATGTTGGGAAGGTGTTTTGCAAATGAAATAGCATTCCATTGGTTATTACTTAGTGATTTTTGGATCTTAGAGTTGTGGTGTAAGTGTAGTAGACACCTGGGTTCATTACTTCAGTTGTGAAACAACATTTCTCATTTCCCCCCCATAATTCCCATTCCTTTTTTATATATTCCCAATACACAGCAAAATAAAATAACTCTCAATCCAGATAAAAAGCAAATGTTTTGAATACATGCATTTTCACATTTTAAATCTAGCTACATTAAGGAGGCCCCAGTATGATTACATGCTTAACATGGAATTTAATTCTGAATCTCAGGCTGTTGTGTCCAGTATTATCCTCAGTGGGTGCAGGGGTGATCCAGATCAAGTAAGAAGTTAACTCTGGATTTGTTACCATCTAGTGTTCATAATTGTATGGAGTTAGGGGCCATGGGCCAGCGCAACTACACCATTGCATTTAATCTTTGAAGGCAATAGGACTTGAGAAGATTCAAATAAAAAGGTTTATTGGGTTCTCTGCTCCCAGCCTAAGAAGGATAAAGATAACTCATAATTTATCAATGACAGCAATTAGTATCATCCTTCAGAGACAAACCGAAAACTCTTGAAAAGTTATTTTAGTGTGGCCATTATTTTAGGTTGGTAGTTCTCAGTGAACAAAAGTTTCCAAATAGCTTCTTGAAACTTGGTGATTATCTAAAGGCAGGAAAAAAAGGCAACACTTTGTGAAGAAAGCGTAACATTCAGGTAACTATTACCAGACGTTTTATCACTTATGATTTGGTCAGTGTATTAGAAATATAGGTGACTGACAGCAGAAAACACCTATTGTAGTGATCTATTGAGTCTGCCCTTTGAGTTTTTTACTTATTTATTTTATCTTTTCAATTTTTGTTGAATAATGGACATGAGTTCAATGCATGTTTAAACTCAGTTACTGATGATTATTGACCCCACAACCACCACTGGACGTTGGTTTCAAGCTCCCACTACTTTCTCTGCAAAGCAATACATCCTAACATTACTTTTAAACTTCCTTCCTGTCAGTCTGAGCCTATGGCCCCATGTTCTTGATTCTTGCTTAGTATTGAAAATACTGCCTTCTAGAACCTTATTCACACCCTTAATACATTTAAAGGTTTCAGTCATGCCCCCCCCCCGTCCCCACTTCCCCCCTTCTGTCCTCCAGGCTATAGATATTCAGTTCCTCCAGTCTCTCCTGTTATGTTTTTGCAAGGTTTCTCAGACCTTGCATCGTTTTTGTTGCTTGTATGAAATCTCATTGTACAAATCTCATTGACAACAAAATTATAAATTATGGTTTGTAAAGCCCAGCAGTTGGTTCATGTAATACACTAAGCAACAACCAACCCAACCCAATTACAGCTTAGTTCTTGGGCAAACCAGGCTTTATAACAGATTGACAAGATAAGAATTGAGGCTTAGGGAGATCACAAGTTAATGCCCATTAAAAGAAGGGTAAGATGACGGTGTAGAACAGAGACAACAGAAGGCTGCATTCATTTGATGAAGGCTTCATTTAAAAAGTAAATAAGGCAACTTAGAAGGAAAATGAAGATAGAAATGTGTTGTAAAGAAAAGAACAGGAGCAGGTGATAAAGCAGAATGCTGTGGGTTTTAAGCTGCCTGCTTCATGTGACTTTTATATTTGAAAAATATTTTTAATTAAAAACTGGCATGCTACAAAATAGTCAGTCCTCTCTCAGAGTGGCTCAGTCCACTCTGCACTCTCCCTCTCCCTCTCTCTGTCTGTCTGTCTGTCTGTCTGTCTGTCTGTCTGTCTCTCTCTCTCTCTCTCTCTCTCTCTCTCTCCCTCTCCCTCTCCCTCCCTCCCTCCCTCCCTCCCTCCCTCCCTCCCTCCCTCCCTCCCTCCCTCTCTCTCTCTCTCTCTCTCTCTCTCTCTCTCTATCTCTATCTCTATCTCTCTCTCTCTCTCCCCTTCTTGGACTTAAATCAGTTTTCTTACAAAATAAAAAATGATGGATGGCTGTGCCTAAGAGAAATATATGTATTCATCTGCCTCGAAAGAGGACAACGTACCTCCATAGGATGGTGGCAAATAGCATTCTGGTGCTTTGTGACTTTGTAAGATTCCCTGTGATACTCATTTTGTTAATTGGCAGTCATTCCCCTGGCAGCCATTTTGCAAAAGTGCCTTCCACATATACTCAGAATTCTAAATATACCCATTACTAAATAAAAATAAAAATCCCTGGTTTAAGTTATGGAGGTGGCAAGCAGAAGAAACTTAGATAAATGGGGTAGCTCAGTGTATACGTAGGTACCAAGCTTCAAGAACTAGAATATATCTAAGAGGAAGCACTAGAGGAATAGAGCAATAAAAAAAACTGGCTGCCAAATGTTTCAGGTTGGTATGAAACAGCACTCAGTGTCAATATAAATATTTAAGAAAAGGGAAGGATATAAAGATAGCAGGAAACTAAATTTTGTTTGCATAATAAAAATTGGTTTTATAGCATCACCACAGTCAATTTTTAAACAAACCTGAAGTGCAGAAAATTGTGCCTGACCCATTCTAAGCTAAGGGGGCTTTCCCAACACAACTAGAAGATCAAAGGGATAAATGCCATTGTTGATCTTGACAGCTACATGCCATGGAGAGATGGAGATCAAGCGTGCTTCAGATGGAAGAGACATCGTCAAAGACAGCTTTTCCCAATCTGCTGCTTTCCAGATGTGTTGGGACTACAACTCCCAAAATTCTGAAACAGAGTGAGCATGTAGGGAAGAGTATGCTAAAATAAGATTATAAACTCCATTTTGGTAGGGAAAAAAGGAACAATTTTTCATTTATATGCAGAAAGTGTAGGGGAAAATGATATTTATCTGTACGATCCATCATTCCTTTTACAACTTTATCACTTTCAAAAGTATGTATGGCTAGAAACATTTCTATTTTTGAAAAAGCAAATGTGATAAGAGTGGGAAACTGTATTAGAAATCAAAATATAATATATTTCATATTGAGAATCCCACATGACAGCTATAATTCTAGTAGAGCTCCCCCTCCAGTTTCAATATTATCAAAAAATCAAAATTTTAAGGGAATCTTATGTCTGAAAACAAATGATAATAATGTAGAACATAATTATAAACCAAAAGAAAAACAAGATAAATGTTTAGGGAGAAAAATGAAATTTTATTTGTAGCTGAAGACCAAATTATTTTATCTTTATAAGATTAAAAAAAATATGTAAAATGCTCTACAGACAGAAAGAAACACAAGTGAGAATGAAAGCCAAATGGTTTGGATGCTCTGTTAGGGTGTGTGCTTTTTTCTTTGACACTTTCCCATCCTGTAATGCAAAAATGCTGCAAAAAGCCATTATAATTTAGATAGAAGTTTCTTAAGCAAGAGCTGAAGTGGTGCAGTGGTTAAATGCTGCAACTGCAGGCTGACTGCTAGTTCAGTAGTTCAGCTGTTCAAATCTCACTAGGCTCAAGGTTGACTCAGCCTTCCATCCTTCCGAGGTGGGTAAAATGAGGACCCAGATTGTTGGGGGCAATATGCTGAACTCTGTAAACCGCTTAGAGAGGGCTGTAAAGCACTATGAAGCGGTATATAAGTAAAGTGCTATATAAGTAAAGTGCTATTAATCCTTCATAGAATTTTTTTCTGCTGAAGATTAGTCTCCAAGCTACATTTCTCTTGGCAATAGGCTACATAAAATGCAATCAATGGCTGTCATTGATGTAACTGAAGTTGTAAATATTTTTACTGTACACAATTAGCAAACTAACTTCTAGAAAGCTTCTCCATTTATCTCTGGAGAAGGTTTCTAGAAGCTAGTCCATATTACTAATAAGCTTCCCACAATATCCTCATCAGGTCATTTGATATTCTTAGCATGTTCAAATCACCAGAGCCTCATGGACGTAGTTAGCTGTTCAGGGTCTATGGAAGAGATGGCAGAGACATGGAAGTCAAGCACAATTTCTGCAAAAGACTGTATTTTTGGAAAATCACAACATAATGATGGAAAAGAATTGGAAAAAGCACTGGATGAAATCATCTATCACTATTGGTTGAGATATCAATATGCTGATGATACTCAACTTTACCTCTCTTCATCTGGTGACCCGAGTGATGTTGTCGCTTTCTTCTCATTTATTTATTTATTTATTTATTTATTTATTTATTTATTTATTTATTTATTTATTTATTTATTTATTTATTTATTTATTTATTTATTTATTTTGTGAGATTTATATACTGCCTCACAGTGCAAGCACTCTCTAAGCGGTTTACACCAGTAAGCAATGTATATTTATATTGCCCCCAACAATCTGGGTCCTCATTTTACCTACCTCGGAAGGATGGAAGGCTGAGTCAACCTTGAGCCGGTGAGATTTGAACCGCTGATCTGCGGATCACAGTCAGCTAAAGTGACCTGCAGTACTGCCTCTAACCACTGTGCCACCTCGGCTCCAGGCTCATGGTGCCTGGAGGCTATAGGGAACTGGATGGGGGACAATGGGCTATGATGAACCCTGACAAGATCAAGTAGCTTTGAGTACATGGAGTTTCAAGATCCAGATCTTTGACATCTGTAGTTCTGGACAGGGTTGCACTACCCTGTTCAGATCCAGTTTGCAATTTAAGGGGTCTCCTGGATGCGCAAATCCTGCTAGAAGATCGGGTGGCAGTCATGACTAGGAAAGCTTTGCAAAACTTTGGTTAATGAACCTGTTGCAGCCCTTCCTGGATCAGGACTCCCTGCGCTTTTTCACTCAAGCCCTAGTCATCTCTTGTTTGGATCACTGCAATGCGCTTTACATGAGACTACGCTGGGAATGCATTCGGAAGCTTCAACTGGTACAAAGTGAGCAGCACGAGAAGTCTTTGGGACCAGTAGAATGACTAATGTTATACCACTGCCTCAGAAGTTGCACTGGCTGCTGGTTGGCTTACAGGTGCAGTTCAAGGTGCTGGTTGTGACCTTTAAAGCCCTTCATGGCATAGATCCAGATTACTTGATGAACTGTCTCATCCTGCTAAGACAGACCCACCCTATTTGTGCCAGCAGAGGTCTAATGATGATCCTGCCAGTCAAGGAACTCTGACTGACCAGGGGTGGGTTCCTCCCGGTTCGGACCGGATCGCCCAAACCCGCTGGTGATGTCACGATGGCATCACGGATCCGGTTCGGTCGGTGCCGGTCCGTGGGCGCTGCCATCTTTTTTTCGGATTTTTTCCCGAATTTTTTACTGTTTGGAAATTTTTTCCTCTGCTGCTGCTTGAAAAAGGGCCCTACCACCCACCCCCGGGTTTATACTTACCTTTATTCCTTTGCCCGAAGCATAGCTGATAAGCTCCTCAGCTGTGTTTCGGGCTGATTATAGCTACTGAGCATGCGCGGAAACAGAATTGCATGAGGGGACACACGAAACGTCGCGATGCGAACCGGTGGCAAAGGTAAGTGGAACCCACTCCTGTGACTGACAGAATCCAGAAGAACTTTTGTGCTGTAGTGCTGGCCCTCTGGAACAACCTGCCCTCTGAGGTTTGCCTCCACCATCTTATCCTTCTGCAAGCGCCTGAAAACCTGGCTCTGCCAATTGGCCTGGGGACCCAATAGGGGAACATCACTGGAAGTGCCTGTAGGACTAATTAGCTGACCTCTTTCTGCTCTGCCTCCGCCCATCTTACTTAATTTCATATTATTGTACTTCCTTTGTTTATTTTTATTGTTTTATTTCTTTGCTATTGTTATCTTTACATTTTTATAATTTTTTCCATCTTATTGTTATAAACTGCCCAGAGTAGTCCCATGGCTAGATGGGCAGCAAACAAATTTAACAAATAAATATTCAGACTCAGAGGGTTCCAAATTGTTGAAGTAATAAAGCTTTAGCCCTCTTTGACCATTAATGATACTCCATATACAAGAGGAGCTGGATCTGTTTTGAATAAGCATATCCTCCTGGTAATCAGTCCTGCAAACACTAATATGGTCACATGACCCAAGAGGACAATGTGTTATTTGTAATATTTGCAGTGGGGAAAAAGTTGGGCCAGTTTTTTTTCTGTTTGTAGGATGGCATCTGAACAGGACTGAGTCCTTGATTCCCTGAGGTGGCAGCTATGTTATTTTCAAAGATTTAACAAACAGTTCTACTGTTTACAATTTCACAGCATCTGTGAGATCAGTTCCATTCATTAATGCTGCTCATAACAATGGGTTTAAACCATTGTTGGATAATTTTTTTCCTGCTATAGTATATTCCCCCCCCCCCAATCTCCCAGTTCTGCAGGAAAAGGGGGGTGGGTCCACCTAAATATATATATATATATATATATATATATATATATATATATATATATATATATATATATATATATATATATATATATATATATATATATATATATATATATATATATATATATATATATATATATATATATATATTTATATTTATATATATTTATATTTATATATATTTATATATATTTATATTTATATATATTTATATTTATATATATGTATATATATATATGGTGGTGACTTTTTAAAAAAAGAAAAGAAAAAAACACGTGCAATCAAAGACCACAATTTTATTGCTGAATTTTGTAATACAAGAGGCTCTGTACACCGCAAAAGTGAACTGATTTCAGACATACAGGGTAGTGTATTCAAATACCCTTGAGCAATAAACTTTAATACTGTAGAATGGAATATAGATAAGATGTTGCCTGTAAAAAAAACAGAATGAAAACCTTGAGTTTCTTGAAAGTATTGTGCAAATGGACATGAAACTGGACAACAACTGTCTTGCCTCCCTCCATCCAGAGGCCTGAAACCTCAGGTGAAACAGCCCCTCCACCAAACCCATGTATACACTTTGAATAAAACAGAAAGAAGAAAAATACCCTTGCCCAAATCTATTGTTAGATAGCAGAGACAATATTTGCGGGAAATATAGAATTTCTCCCCTTGTCCTTCCTCTTCTCCTTCCCCTTTAGCATTGCCCGGTTGTGCCCTGGACATGGATCAGCAATGGGGAAAGCACATATCACAATACAATTTTATGTGATACAATTTTCTGTTGGGTCAGTATAGATGTATAGTACTACTTCAGTGATGAAGAAAGACCATCCCCCTCAGAGCAACGTTAAATTTATGTCTAGCTTTTAGCATTTTGTATTTCAGAAAGGGGCTCATGTCCTTGCAGGCTTTTCCTCACAAACAAACCTTTCTGCTTACAGAAAAATAAATGTTGCCAAGCATCCATAATCCTTGGACCCTTTCTTTGTGTTGGCAGCTCGTATCTGTGCTTTGTTACATCATATCTGAACTCTTGCAATGAGCTCCGATAGGCCTGTTATTACAGAATATTTATTTGTTAGTTACTTTATTTGTTTATATGAATTTATTAGCTACTCAGTTCCAATGGGCAATGTGTTTTAATGTATTAGAATTTACTTACTGCATTGATATGGGTGCCCATCTCATGACAGTAACTCTGGATGTCATTCAGCTAAGATTATTTAAGTGCTGAAAAACACTCACCCACCTGTGATATCACAGTCTTATCACTCTAATGTTGCGTTGTAAGGAACCTGTATAACAAGATTTGCAGGAAAACTCTTTCAAGGCCATCCCTATTAAAAATGGCCTATTTGTTGGGCCATCCTGAAATGGATTTGTGGTCATGGTGCCATATGAATGCCCTTCTTCTAGAGCAGGGGTGTCAAACTCACAGCCTGCGGGCCAGATTCGTCAGGCGCTGGCCATGCCCCCCGCCCCCCGGTTTAGCGAAGGGAGAAAAAGTTGCGATATTTCATGTGACAACAACATGTCGTCACGAGTTTGACACCTCTGTTCTAAAGCAAGGTTTTTCCTTTCAGGTTTTTAAGACAGAGCTGAGACACTTCTCTTTAAACTTTAAAGCTGCGACAATGGTGCCCACACGTCTGCCCAACATGTGGCAGAACCTTTCGTGCCCGTATAGGCCTTACCAGCCACCTACGTACACATCGTAAACAGCCCACAACCTGATAGATGTCAAGGTCCTCTTCGAACATGATGGACGAACAACAACAACATTTAGTAACTACAACTTTACAGCTTTAATACCCCCTTTGTGTTTTTACAGGTTGTTACTCTTTCCAGGTAACATTGTTCCTACTTGTGTTCTGGCAATGTTTGCCCAAAAGGTGGCATACAAAGGTGGCATACCATATGCTGGAATTGGGCTATCAGAGGGATGCATTCCTTGGTCACCCTCTTGGGGAGGAAACAGGCCCCAAATGTGTCTTCCGGGAAGTCAGTGAGGAGCATATTTGTTTTCTTCCCCTCAGGTGTTAAGTGTTGGGAGCAGACTAAGTTTGCCTTGTTGAGCCTTGTAAACCCCCCCCCCCCTGACTTCATCTTGTAAACGTCTGTGTCAGCAGAAGAGGAAAGAACTTCAAAAGGGTCAGCACAGCCCCGGGGGAAGGTTGTGCAGAGACGCCAGCAAAGAGATCCTAATCAGGAGAGCAAGCAATTGGGGGTTATATTTGTCTCAGAAGCTGGGACAGGCCAAGCCTTCTAAGGCAGAAAGAGGAGCTTGATTCGGCCTCCAAGCCCCTCAGAGAGTATTGGCTTTTGCTGGGCTCCAGGCATCGCTGCAATGCCAAGGGAACAGCCTAGCTCAAACTCAGGAGGCAGAGAGGGAGGGAGGGAGGGTGAGAAAATGAAGCACAGGAGCTGTTGGAGATAATGGCTTTCTAACAGGCTTGGGTAGACCTTGGACAGAAGCAAGAGATGTTATCATCCAAGCCCAGCATTCCTCTTTGAAGGGGGTGGAGGTGGGGGGTGGGGGTAAATGGTTGTCTCCCACCATTCCCTCCCTGTGTATTTTTTCCTAGCTAATATTAACATTCCAGCCAGGGCTGCTAAACAGAATCTTAATTAGAGCTGATACTCTTGTGCAAGGATTTTTCTTAACTAATGGTTGCTGTCAGGGTATCTTGCTTCTGCTCTTCTTTGGGGGATATTGTATTCAGCTGCAAAAAGCATGACTGAAATGTAATGTGCATGCCAGGAAGAGAAGGGAAAGGAAAGGAAGGGAAGGTAGGGGGAAGGGCAGAAGGGGAATGAAGATCAGCAAAAGCAGGAAGTGGCTTGCCGCCTCCACCTCATGCCAGCATCACCCATCTCTTTCCTGAGAAACCCAAAACATGCTGTTTAATCAAAGATCACTTTGCTCTCGCTCACCTAAACAAAAACAAAAAAAATCCACCAGCAGGGCATCCAATCTGGTTGCCCATCAGCCATAGCCACAGCAATCTGTGATGAGAACTTAACTTTCTTTTGGGGAGAGGGATGTTCTTTCTGGATTAGAAGGGAGCTTTTTTCCTGGATTATATTACCAACAAAGAATGCCCAGACACTTGCAAGGGAGCAGGCACAGACTTGGATCTAATATCCTTACACAGAGCAAAATATATGTTGTTTGGTTCTAATTCACGCAGCGATTTATAACATGGATTGCCTATCTGGATGACAGGGCTGAGGCCAACCTGGGCTGATCTGCAAGAAGTGAAATACTGAAGGATGTCCTTATTAGACCTATAAGGTGGTTCAGTTTGATTTCAGAAAATTGCACATGGAAGCATGAACATACCGTATTTTTTGGAGTATAAGACGCACCTTTTTCCTCCCTAAAAGTGGCTGAAAATTTGAGTGCGTCTTATACTCTGAATGTAGCTTTTTCAGAGCTTTTTTCCCCAGCCCTAACTAGGTGCTAATGATCTTCCCAGCTCTTACCTTGCAGGCTGTTTCATTGTTACTGTCAGAGTTACGCAATAAATCAGAAGCTTCAAAAGATAACTGCATTTTGCTGATTCAAATAACTTCTTTATAAGTAGAATAAAACATTAACAATACCACACTTTGTTTCAGATCACATGTTGAGGTGTTTTCACAGCAAGCTTTAATGGTGGACAGAGTAAACCACGCCCTTCTTCTTGCTAAGTTTCTGGACATGCTCAATTAACACTTCAGCCCGATTGGCTGACTCAATCACATGGCTCTCCCAGTCATGAATATTCCAACACTCCTCCCTTCATTACTGGGAGAGACATCAGACCTATTGGATTTAAACATTTCCTATAATGGACATCACCCAATGGTTTGGTCATCATGTCTGCTAAATTATCCTCTGAAGAACAATGATGTAAACGTATCAATTTTTCTTTTACAGCTTCCCTGACATTACAATACTTAATGTCCACATGTTTACTTCTGTTCTTCACTCTGTCACCTGTTGCCATTTTTATACAGGCAGCATTATCTTCATAAACAGTTACAGCTTCATTTACTTTTACATTTAAATCTTGTAACAACTGTACATACCAAACTACTTCAGAACATAACTCAGACAATGCAATAAACTCTGCTTCTGCAGTTGAAATAGCAACCGTTGTTTGTTTTCTGGACTTCCAACCAATTAAAGCCCCTCCAAACATTATTACAATTCCAGAATTAGACTTTCTGGTTTTTACATCATTTGCATAATCACTATCAACATAACATTTCAATTTTAATTCTTCAGTGACCTGTATTTGAAGACCCAAATTCACAGTTCCCTTCAAATACCTCAGAATTCTTTTCACACCCATCCAATGCAACTTTGTAGGTGTAGCAGTAAAGCGACTTAAGATGCTCACTGCACAAGCTATGTCTGGTCTGGACCACTGTGACAGATATAACAAACTCCCTATTGCAGAGTGATATATCTCTTGATCACAGGCTTCACTTTTGTCCTCACCCAAACTATTGTAAAAATCTGTGCTCATAGGTGTAGGAGCAATATTACAATCTTTCATGTTATACTTCTCTAATAATTGTTCAATTTTTCTCCTTTGACTGAGAATATAACCCTTTTCAGTTTTTTGTATCTCTACACCAAGATAATTCTTTATTTCTCCCAAATTCTTTAATTCAAATTTCTTTTCTAACTTATTAGCAAATTCTTTAACTTGTGATGCATCCTTTGCAATGAAACAAAGATCATCCACAAATGCTAATAGTAGACAATTCCCACCTTGTAACTTTCCAGTGTATATGCAACCATCAGCTTTGCAACTCTTGAACCCAAGACCTTTCAATGCAGTATCTAAACAGATATTCCAATTTCTGGCTGACTGCTTCAGCCCATAAATGGCCTTGTTCAATTTATACACCATGTTAGGCTTTTCATTTTCATACCCTGGTGCTTGAACCATATAAATTTCTTCCTCTAAGTCAGCATTGAGAAATGCAGTGGTTATATCAAAATGCCAAATTCTATGCCTGTATGCTGATGCTAATGCCAGTGCTAGTCTTATGCTCTCACCTTTTACAGTTGGCGCGAACACCTCATCATAGTGCACATTCTTTAATTGAGAAAAACCTTGTGCCACCAATCTTGCCTTATACTGTACTTCATTATTGGGTAATACTTTTTTCTTATATACCCACTTACATCCTACAGCTTTCGTACCCTGTGGCAAAGTCATAGATGTGAACACTTCATGATCGCCCATGGATTTCATCTCTTTATCCATGGCTTCCTTCCACTTTTCTTGTTCAACTTTTGGTAATGCCAATACTTCCTTATAGTTTCTTGGCTCATACCACACATTACACACTTTAACTTTACTGGCAGAATACCTGTCTGGCGGAACCCCTCTGTTCCTACGCTCTGACCTACGTGGCATTGCCTGTACTTGTGTTTCAAGCTTTTCTGGCTTCATATCTTGTTCAGACTCTCCTCCCTGAACATAGACACCTTCAGTAAATGATTCACCATCATTAAATGAGTTATTGTCACTAAGTGGATCACCGTCGCTAAGTGGATCACCGTCACTAAGTGAGACATTTTCAGAATTTGCATCAATTCTGTTCCAATTTTGTTCTGCAAAACTAGCAGACCTTGAAATCACTATCCTTTTACTTCCATCGCTAAAGCGATACCCTTTTGAGCCTGGCTCATAGCCCACAAATCTGAGCTTTCTAGCCTTTTGTTGTCCCTTTCTTCTGATTGCCTTTGGAATATGTACCCATGCAGTACTTCCAAATATTTTTAAATGTGCTAGAGAAGGCTTTCTCCCATATAGCATTGCATATGGAGTATTATTGATGGATGAACTCCACAGCCTATTAACTAAATAATTGGCAGTCAGTATGGCTTCACCCCAATATGAACTGCTCATACCAGAATCCTCCAGTAATGAGTCTTTCATTGTTTGCAAAACACCATTCCTCCTTTCAGCCACTCCGTTCTCCCCCGGTGTGTAAGGATTTGTGCGCCTGTGTCTTATTCCCAATTGTCTCAACCATTGTTGAAAATTTGTTGACATAAATTCAGCACCTCTGTCAGTTTGCAACTGACATACCTGTTGTTTATACCTTCTCTCTACAAAACTTAACCATTGCTTAAATTGCTGTAGCACCTCTGTTTTACTCTTAAGTAAGTAGCAAAATCCAAACCTGCTGTAGTCATCCACAATAACCAGCGCATACTTTGCTCCTCCCAAACTGGCTTGCATAGGCCCAATTAAATCAGCATGCACCAGTTCTAGAGCTCTTGTGGTTTGTCTTGTGCTAAACTTGCTCACTGGGAATGCTTTGGATTTCGATGCTTTGCATACTGCACAATCCAAATATGCCTTACATCCCTTCAAATCTAATCCTTCTGCAAATTCTTTCATTTGTTGAACAACCTTAAAATTAGCATGACCAAGTCGTCTGTGCAGAAGATGAACACATGAATTATGTTCTGCTACATTTTTAAATATCTGGGAACAATGTGGCACCTTTTCTCCCTGCAATACATAAAGATTATCTTCTTTTATGCCCTGTGCACAAACATTCCCATTTCTTTGGATGATACACTTCCCATTAACAAATGTGGTTTCATAACCTTGCTTGTCTAAACTAGACACACTTAACAAATTATGCTCCATTTCAGGTACACATAACACATCAGTAAACCTGGATTCCAAATATGGAATTTGCACATCACCTCTTCCAAAGATTTTAGCCTTTTGACCATTGGCTAAGGCCACTTCTTCATGGTTTCCTGGGAAAAATCTGGAAAATAAGTCAGAATTATTAACAATTGTTTGACTAGCCCCACTGTCAATCAACCATTTGTCTCTATTGTTATTATAACAAACTTTTGCAACTGCAATCTGTCCTTGCAAATAATGTCTCTTGTCTTGCATATTTCTTTTCTGTGTACAGCTTTTCTGCAGATGATTGGTTTCTCCACAAATGAAACACGCTTTCTTATCTTGCTTGCAGAATTGTTGCTGTGTAACTTGATCTCTCCTGCCTCTGCTCTCCTCTTGTCTGCAGACACCTCGGCTGTTGCTAGAGATAGGCAGCCTGTGGAAAATTTTGCTGGAGACTTGCTGTAAGTTTCCACTGTACTCCTTGTTGAGCCCCCGCCTGTGGAATTTTCCATCAGCATGGCTGAAAAGCCTTTTCTCATATTCATTCAATAAACACGATTTCAAAGCCTCCAAATTCAAATCTGCTTCTGGCTTACTTTCAAAAATAGCTGATACAGTCTCCCAGCTCTGATCCAAACTTTTTAACACTAATAAAACTTTCTGGGACTCTGGAAACTTTACTCCACGTTGCTCCAATTCTAGAAAATTAGACTGCATTTTCATTAAATGATCTTCCATAGAATCTCCTGGCTGCAAACTCATTCTGAAAAGCTTTCTTGAAAGTTGGACCACATTACACGCAGAAACATTGACATGTACTGCTTTCAATTTCTGCCATATTTCTTTTGCAGACTTTAATTCAGCTACATTTAAGAATTGATCATCCCCCAGACTTAAAAGAAGATAAGCCATAGCTTTGTCATGAGCCTTTTGATCTGCTGCTCCAAGCACACCTTGTGGGGGGTCTGCTACGATGTCCCATAATTCTTTTGCTTTCAAAAAACATTCCATTTTTGCAGCCCAAATTAAATAATTTTTCTTCCCCAATTTGGGTATTGGACTGTCTTTAAATTCCATAGCAGCAGCCATCCTGCTTTATTTTTCTTCTCTGCCTGTTCCTTTAACAACACAGACAGCTTCTTATCAGCTTTAAATTACAATGCAGTTTTTAACTTTACTTCTTGAGCGATTCCTGGGCCCATAACCTGTCAGAGTTACGCAATAAATCAGAAGCTTCAAAAGATAACTGCATTTTGCTGATTCAAATAACTTCTTTATAAGTAGAATAAAACATTAACAATACCACACTTTGTTTCAGATCACATGTTGAGGTGTTTTCACAGCAAGCTTTAATGGTGGACAGAGTAAACCACACCCTTCTTCTTGCTAAGTTTCTGGACATGCTCAATTAACACTTCAGCCCGATTGGCTGACTCAATCACATGGCTCTCCCAGTCATGAATATTCCAACAGTTACTCTCTCTGAAGAATGTTTTTCCAGCCCTAAGTCTTTGCAGGGTTTTTTCTCATTGCTCTACTTGCTCCCAAAAAGTTTTTTTCTAGCCCTAACCAGGTGCTAATGATCTTCCCAGCTCTTACTGGCTTGCAGGCTCTTTCATTGTTACTCTCTCAGAAGAAGGTTTTTTTAAGTCCTAACCAGGGGATAAAATAATGTGCTGAAGCTGACCAGACTAAGGATGCTAGCCAGATGAATACCTGGTAGGCAGATTGTTTTCCCCTATTTTCCTCCCCAAAAACTAAGGTGCGTCTTATACTCCGAAAAATACGGTAGATTTTTGTTTGGAACTCTTTTAAGCAGCTGTATCTTTTCCTAAGCAAGAAGATCCCAGGAGAATGGTGTGACTTCTTTAAAGAATGTGTAGGTCTTTCTCAGATTCATTGAATGCTACACACAGGATAACTAAATTGGTTAGTATTTGGATGGGAGGCCACCACAAAATCCCAGAACTGAAATGGATCTCAGGGGAAGGAGATAGCAAACTACTTCCATATTGTTACCAAGAAAAACACAACAGCACTTGCAGCAAATTGCAATTCCACTAAACTGTCAAAATGCACACGAGAAATCATTCACACACAGCCTGCATCACACATTAGGACATATGTAAGTATGGAATGACAGCATTGGCATCAATCGCAGCATTGGCATCATGCAAATTTTACCATTTCCTCTCCTGCTCTTCTTGTGGATGCTCATGCATAGATGTGCCCATATTTTCAATGGGAATTGAGTTTGACTCAAGAAAGCTTGCACTTCCGTGGCATCATGTAGCAATTGCTGTGATGTGGTATAAAGTGTCCTCACCATTCAAGCTGTTTTCTCACCAGTGGCTTATAGCACCTTATGTTATCAACCAACTATTGCGGTGCCAATATAACAGTAACAAGGGCACACTTTATGTGGCTAAAGGTGTGACTCTAAACCCCTGGGCACTCTTACCTGTAACAGAACTGCACCTTGCTACACTCAGCAAGATTCCTGAATAAATGTACTGTTGATTTGCATTGCAGAGCATCCTTAGGTTCTCAATGCTGTAGATCTCTTCCGTCCTGAAATCACTAGAGATTAAATTATTCAAATATCTGGTTTTAATATATGGAGAAATTAACATCAATCATCCTTCCCACTGATGTCTCTAGTCCCTGTTGAACTCCTACTCCCACACAGGGGTGGGTTCCACTTACCTTTGCCACCAGTTCACATCGCGACATTTTGCGCGCAAGCTATTGCTCCGTTCGCGCGCGCCCGCATTCCCCGTGCAATTTCACTTCCGTGCATGCTCAGTAGCAGGATTCAGCCCGAAACACAGCTGAGGAGCTGATCAGCTGTGCTTCGGGCAAAGAAATAAAGATATTAACCTGGGGGCAGGTGGGACGGCTCTTTTTCAAGCCACGGAAGAGGAGAAGCCATCCAAACACGGAAAAATTCACCAAAAATTCCCCTAAAAAGATGGCAGTGCCCACGGACTGGAACCGACCAAACTGGACGCCATTGTCACGTCACCAGTGGATCACTAATGGTTCAGGCGATCTGGTCCGAACCTGGAGGAACCCACCCCTGCCCCCACAGCCTGTCTATCCAGCAAAGAGACCTCTGAAGTCCTGGTGGGACAGAATTGGAATTCTTGTAATGAAGTCCTAGCCTTGGCATTTGGGTACTTTTGTGCCAGGCTGTCTGGAAAGCTTGTCCATAGAGATGCCTGCAGAGGAATCCAAAAAGTCAAGATGGTAGCCACAGCCATAGGATCAAAGCCCCAGCGTGGCCGACATTTTGAGTTTTTCTGACCCTTCAGTGGACATCCCTGTACAGCTGGTCCTCGACTTACGACCACAAGTGAGCCCAAAGTTTCTGTTGCTAAGTGAGACATTTGCCAAGTGACCCCCATTTTATGACCTTTCCTGCCATGGTTGTTAAGTGAATCACTGGCAGTTGTTACATTAGTAACACGGTTGTTAAATGAATCTGGCTTCCCCATTGATTTTGCTTGTCAGGTGGTCTCAAAAGTGATCACGTGACGCCATTATGACGCCGCAACAGTCATAAATATGAGCCAGTTGCCAAGCTGTCTGAATTTTGATCACGGGAAACATGGAAAGGCTGCAACGTTCGTAAGTGTGAAAAATGGTCATAAGTCACTTTTCTCAGCGCTCAGATGGTCACTAAACGAACTGTTGTAAGCCGAGGTATTACCTGTATCGCCCTCCTTCTTTTTCAGTTCTTAGACACAACTCCAGGCCTCCCACCATTTCCTCAAAATCAACAGGATTTCTTTTCCGGCGTCTGGCCCATTAACTCCTCCCCTTTCCGGCGAGCAATGGAACCGAGCAGCCTCCACCAGGCCTTGCCTAGTGGTTATCAGCCCTAGCTGCAAACCTCCAAGCTCTCTCACGGCCTTCTCCCCTCTTCCGGCCGAGGGGCGTACCTGCCTCTGTGGATCGCGGCTTCTTCTTCTTCTTCTTCGCCCCCCCCCCCATTTCGCCGTTTGATGTCCGCGGTGCGAAGAAGGGGGGAGGCAAGCGCGGCCACCCTTCACCCTGAGAGGCACAGAAAGCCGAAGCCACTACAAAGGACTCGGCTTCTTTGCCCTGGGATCCCGTTTCTCGGGAAAGGCTCCAGAACAAACAGCCCTTTGTCTTTACCCACCGGCCGTCTGCCACCACCCAGATTTTCAAAAAACAGGTAGATTAGATTTTTGACTGTAAATACCATCCACAACTGCAACCGAGAAAGAAGAGAGGCGGGTGGGGTGGGGGGGCTGGGGTTGTATGGGAAAAGGACTTTTCAAAATCCCGGATTTCCCTCTGATCCTGGCGTTTCTCTGTCATTTAGATACCTGCCTTTCGACGTGAGGCGTTTTTCCTTCCCGTCTGGAACCGGGAGGAAAGGCGGAGTACAAAAAATCAGGGCTCTCCAAACTTGGCAACTTTAAGACTTGTGGACTTCAACTCCCAGAATTAGCTGGCTGGAGAATTCTGGGAGTTGAAGTCCACAAGTCTTAAAGTTGCCAAGTTTGAAGACCTCTGAATGACAGAAAGCCGGAGACGAGATCACCCGTAGCCGCTGTCCCTTGAGCCTCGCCCGCCCTGTCGCCGTTCGCTCAACCAAGAGGGTGGCTGACGTGGGAATACCGGAGTGCGGGGGGGGGGGCGGGGAGAGGGGAGAGACATCAGACGGACGTTCGCGGCCCTTTAATTGCCCCCTTTAAACTTGTCCTTACGACGTTAACCGTTCTAAGTAAACGTTGCTGCCTTTTATTGCCTCGATGTGACAAATTAAAACGTACCCCTCTGAAAAGCGCTATTCTTCGGTGGACAGAGAGGACGGGAATGAGAAAAAAAAAGTGGGGTGGGAGTTCGGATAGAGCTGTCAGGCTGAATTAATGTCGGGGGGGGGGAGAGAGAGTCGCATATTGCGCCGCGAACCGAAGCGTCTGCGGTTTTGCTGCTGTTGCAAGTCCCCCGAACGTGGGTGTGTTTGAGGAATTTGTCCAGCTACACTGGATTTTTGGTCTTGCCCACTCCAGTTTTTTTTCCCCATCCCGACGTATTTTACTGCCTTTGATTCGATGCATACAGACG
Organism: Diadophis punctatus similis; assembly: GCA_023053685.1. Taxonomy (NCBI): domain Eukaryota; kingdom Metazoa; phylum Chordata; class Lepidosauria; order Squamata; family Dipsadidae; genus Diadophis; species Diadophis punctatus. The sequence continues at coordinate 115,127,977 of JALIGW010000003.1, read as the reverse complement.
AATTAATTGGGAATATTATCCGCCTTATAGATCAATATATAAAGGCTTAAATCTAATAAGAGCTGAGTTAATAAAGGCTATTGAGCCTAAAGTGGTAAGGTATGGATGCGCCTGGAAGTAGGAAGGTCAGCTGAGGTCACTCCCCTTCTTAGTCCTATTTCTGTGAAAGGCGAGGGAACAAAATCAAGATCAAAATACTTGCTGACAGAATTTATCCAGAATGCTAAACCTTTTCATGGACCTTACATTAGGACGTAAGGTTAAGTGCATATCGGACCATTTTGGTTTGCTCGAAAAACAAACCATGATTTCAGAACAATGTGTTGACACTATGTGAATAAGCCAATCAATTCAGGATAGGTGGTCTAGTTAATCCAAACTGGAGACACATTCAATGAAGAGTTTAGGATCCAGGTAAGAATTACGAATGTCACTTTCTGAGAGGGGTTCCCCTTCCCTCCTCTCTACTTTCCAGCCTCAGGGTTTTTCTTCAGCGGGCTCACTACCGGTAGTAGTTACTCACTCAGCTGATGGTCTAAGAATACAGTCGAAGGCACACTATCTCTTTGCTTTATGGGTGAAGACTGTCCCCAAGAGAACACAAATATTTTTTTAGTTCATAAATAATGGATCCCAGGACTCTGGTTGGGTGATATTGCTATAATTGTGAGAGAACCCACCGCAAATGATCATTATAGAAACATTTCTGCCCTTGCAATGCAATCGAGATTATAATTGTGTCTGACAAACCCAATTGAGTCTCTGAAATTTATTTGGTCCTACTTCATCTACCTGAAATTTACAATTGTATTTCTTGGTGAATTTCCAAAACCCCACTTGGAAAGCACCCCCTGAGGATCAGTGCCCTGCTTGATTCCAGTCCAAGAGCAGTTTCTACTTTCGTTCTAGGCTTGGGGAAATTTTCTCAATTCTTCAAAAGTCAGGATAGGGGAGGGGATGGTAGGTAAGAAGGGAGGAAAGAGGAGAGGAGAGGAGAGGAGAGGAGAAGAGAAGAGAAGAGAAGAGAAGAGAAGAGAAGAGAAGAGAAGAGAAGAGAAGAGAAGAGAAGAGAAGAGAAGAGAAGAGAAGAGAAGAGAAGAGAAGAGAAGTTTGTTTAGCTTGAAAAATGACTGGACTATTTCACAAATGATGTTCAACAAGGACATTTTTAAGGAAGCCACGTCCATTGGTGAAAAATGCTTTCTTTTTATCTCTTTCCATTTTCCCCTAGAGGGGGACCCAAGATAGTTTAGCCCTGAGTTCAGAACGCTTTAAATGTCCCAGCCATCGCAACATTGCTTGGAAGGCTACAGTAACTCGGAGGAAACCTGCCTATGGATCGGGCTGAGTGTCCACACTCTTCCTTCCTTCCTTCCTTCCTTCCTTCCTTCCTTCCTTCCTTCCTTCCTTCCTTCCTTCCTCCCTCCCTCCCTCCCTCCCTCCCTCCCTCCCTCCCTTCCGAACAGGAGCCGGCTGCAGCCAAAGGGGAGGCTCTTGATTCCCCGAGGGAATGCATTCGTATTCCCGCCAGGAATGGGCGAAAAAGTCGCCCTCGCCTCTCTCTATTCTACTGCGGCCTCCGCAACTTCCTCGGAGCTCTTCCCTCCGCTTAGCTGCCGTCCCTCCCCTCTTGAGCAAACCGATTCTGTGAGAAGGGAGAAAGACCGCGATGAAATCTTGGAGCGGTGAGGGGCCGAGGGGCGCTTCCCCCAGACCAGACAGGCAGAATTGCCTGCCCAGAGGAGGCAGGGAAGAGCGCCGAGGACACTGCTGACATCCGAATGAAATCAACTCGGAGTCCATTACACTAGAGGATTAGCTAATTGCCAGATCAGAGAGACGAGGAAGAAAAATAAATAAATATGCCTTTAAGTAACCGAAAGTAATTATAACCCCATTGTTGACGCTAACGATTAATAATTGATCGGCTGTTCTACACAATGAAATGTCAGTTTACGCTCCTTTGAATGCACATATGGTTATTTCTTTCAGGGGAGGGGAAGGGATCTGCCATTCCGGATCCTAAACATTTTATTTGGAAAGGCAGCCGGTAAGGGAACCTTGGTTTCGGAATACAAGCAGCTGAATATTCAGCTGGATGGCCCCTAAGGGAAGAACGGGCCCATTTTATTACATTTCAGACGCTGCTTATTACAATACAAACCACTTATTTAATTACAAAATCAAAGCTCCGGTTCAGTTCTGACGAGATTATCGTTATCTTTCCTCTCTTAAGGGCGAGGAAGCGAAAATGCCCCCACAGGAAACGATCTTCTTAGAGGATCCTCTTGTCTGTCTGTCTGTCTGTCTGATAATTCAGCAGCAGAGATCACTTAACGCCCGTCATCTGGAAGTGGAGGCGTGCAGGTGGGTTCACCCTGGGCGGCACTTTGCTGTCAAGGAAGCGCAGGGAATGATGATGGGCTCAATTGGAATAAGCAGGTCGCTAAAGACGTCGTTTTGGGTGGGGGAAACATCTTCTGGAGCCCACGGCGTCCCGACAGTCCCCGGAGGAGAATCCTGTCTCTATTGAGAGCCCAGGGATCGTGCGAACGGAGCGGAAAAGCAGGCCCGACACTTGCACAAAATAGGCAGCCATGGATGGCCGCGCTTTCGTGAAAAAGAGCCGCGGGGTCGGCATCACCAAACGCCCTTCTGCGGAGTTGTCACCGCTTTCCCCCTTGTCGAAAAGCCGCATTATCTCCCGCACATGCAACTCCAGGCTTGGTTTTGGGGAGGGGGAGAGAAGGGGGGGACCCGACACGTGTCTAGTCTTCAAAATTACAAAGGTCTATTGCTGAGATCTTCGGGTTGTCATCTTCACCACCTGTCTGTATGAACACAGTTTTAAGCGCATCGGTCAGAGTCTGTGTGTCCTCTTGGAGTCCTTTCAAATGCCACGATACCTGAAGCCGTGGCAGTCCCGGGTTAAAAACAAGCTCATCAGCCTTAACCTTTCCTTTAGGGATAAATAAGCAATTAGAACAGCTAAATTAATGCCCGCCTCCCTTTCTTCCGACGGCTATTAAAGCAGCGAGTAACGTTTAGGATAAATTCATTCTGCGTTTGTCCCGCTTCGGGATCAGGGCGGTCAACATACGGAGGCATCTCCCAAAAGTTTCTCTGTCTGCTTTATGGGCTGCGTAATGAGATTTGACGCCTTCTAACACACACACACACACACACACACACACACACACACACACAGAGAGAGAGAGAGAGAGAGAGAGAGAGAGAGAGAGAGAGAGAGAGAGAGAGAGAGAGAGAGAGAGAGAGAGAGAGAGAGAGAGAGAGAGATCAGGCTGCGGTCCGCGCGTTTTGAGATTTGCACTAATTAAAGGCATCCTCCGAAATAACCACGCTACGCACGATCCATTGCGCTCTTGCAGGATCCGATTTTGCGGAAGGCTGCGGATGGAAGCCTCGGCGTGCTCTGCTTTCTCCTAAGTAGATGCTGCAGTCGACGGGGAAGGGAATGGCGCGTTCACACCTGAAATCCCACCGGGCCAGATCAACTGAGTCAAGAGACCCAGGAGCAGCGCCGGAGAAGGGGATCGACTGTACTCTAGGAAAGGACGCGGAGCACGTCCGCCTGCAGGGTTATTGCAAGTGGGAGGGAAGCGCGCCGGCGGCTTCCAAAAGCCGCCTTAATGGCAAGCAACCTTCGGCTTGGGGGGGGGGGGGCTCGATTGCAAGCAATCCGCGAAGCCTCCTGTTCCCGGCCCTCGCCTGGAAAGCTAAAAACCCTCCACCTCGCAGCGTTCCGGTCTTTTTTTTCCCCCAAGCAAAAGTACCAAAACAGCAAAGCGATCACAATCATACCTTACGCTTCACTGGGGGGGGGGGGAAGCCCTTCGGATGAGTCCCTTAACTGCCCCTCTCTTCCCCAGCCCGCTGCAGGGAAATGCGAGTGGGACAAGTTCCGTTCTTCAGACCGTTTCTTTCCTAGAAACAAGTTTTCTCTTATGGACAACACACGTTGTTGACCTCTGAAGTCAGGGCAGAAAGAGAGCAGCGAAAATTGGAGGGGGGGGACAAGCAAGCTCATCCCCTTCCTTTTGGGACAATCAGCCCCATCAGTCTCAGAGCGGCAGAAGAAGGGAGAGAACTACCGGACTGTGAAACTAGCATTTCGTTGAAACTAGAGGCACGGGGTTGTGCTAACCCAACAGAAGCAGAAGGCAAAGGAAAATTGGAGAAGGCTCTTGGAAGGACAGTCGGACGGTGAAAGATTTGGGCCACTGTCTGGGCTGAGTCTGGGCTACAAAGCAATGAGATATTACAACAATAAAATCGTTCATTTAAGAAGAGATTGGACAACCATTTGTGTGAAATCGTATAGGGTTTCCTGCCTGAGCAGGGGTTGGACTAGAAGACCTTCAAGGTCCCTTCCGACTCTGCTATTCTGTTATCTTAAATGGTTTCCTCGTTGGGGGGAGGGGGAGGGAGGAGAGAGAAAAAATGAAACCAAAAGAAGCCAAATATGAGAATTTGCCACGTTGTCCCTTTGGCAGTGCATTTTAATGTTATCGCTACTCTCTGTCTTCCTGGTCTCCAGACTTTTTAAAAGCATGCGGGTCTAATTGGGGGAGGGGGAGGGGGAATCCCTCAGAAAGTTCTCCTGCGAGTTGAAAGAGACTGAAGTGAAAGTTCGGGCGATCTAGCGGAGGATTCCTAAATGAAACCTTCATTAAAACGCAGCGGGTACACACACACACCAGATTGTGCGCATCTAGTTCAGAAGGTCTGTCCGGTAATCTTAGCCGTACTAAATGGGAAACGGATCCTGGTCTTCTCGGAAGGCGCTTACACAGCAGAACGTCCGCAAGGAGGGCGAGAGGAGCTTCCATCAGGAACCGCTCCGCGTTTGTATTCTTTCTCCGCTTCGACCCCGAGATTACACCAAACCGGCTAAAATTGACAGCGAAGAAGGAAGCGTTTCTCAGCCCCAAGTCTTCCAACTTTTCCTTTCAGGAAATATATATATATATATATATATATATATATATATATATATATATATATATATATATATATATATATATATATATATATATATATATATATATATATATATATATATATATATATATATATATATATATATATATATATATATATATATATATATATATATATATATATATATATATATATATATATATATATATATATATATATATATATATATATATATCTCCCAGATCTACATTCCAGCAAGGGGTTGAGTAAATTATAGAGATCCCAGATAATTCGTGAGCATATAAATATCAAAGTTAAAGATTTCCTAATCTTTGCCACAAAATGAATTGAAAATAAAACCAAATGGAATGTGCATATTACCTGTTAAAAAAAAAGCTGGAATATAGCAAAGGGGAGGAGGCAAAAAGACAGAAAAGTGGAGGGGAAACTATTATGTAAGCGATAGATCTTAGGGAAAAAAATGTTTCTTTATAAAGATCCCCAGAAAAAAAGGAAAAGTGGCAGTTTGGTCTAGCGATTAAGGCACCAGGCCAAAAACCAGGAACTGCGAATTCTAGTCCAACATTAGGCATATAAGTTGGCTGTGACTTTGGGCCAGCCACCTCTCTCAGCCCAACTCACCTCACATGGTTGAAGTTGTGAGAAAAATTGGAGGACGAAGGAGTATTAGATATGTTCAGGACTTAGAGTTATTTATAAGAATAATAAAGGAAAATAAATAAAAAATAGCTTTTTTTTAAAAAAAATTACGAATCTCAGTGTTTCCTCCAATAATATGACTAGGATAACTGATTTGTACCGTAACTGAGGAGGGAGACTGCAAAGCCATTCTTCAACATGTTTTAGTCTGGATTTTAAAAAGAAAACACCACTGTGTTGTGTTTAAATATGAAATTATTTTAACACCACATGTCATTCCTAATAAGAAATCTTTTTTGCCAGCCACACAGTAATGCACATGGTTGAGTATTATTGAGTATTGTAATCTGGGCTAGTAGAAATATTATTAAATGTCCGATAGTACCAGCTACCACTGAAATGAATTGAAGGGATGCAAACCTAACATAGCATATTTTATGTTAACCCAATTGAAAAAATTAAGCACATCTTTGATTTCCATTCAGCTGAAGCTTTGGGGTGAATTTCTCCATGGACTGGTCCTCTACTGTTTCCCACAGATCAGTATAAAATATCAGGTACTCTAAATTATTTCTTAAATGCAAAAAATATATATGCACAGACACCCTACAAAATAAGGAATGGGGGGGGAATCTTTCAATAAATGCATTTGTGTCTGTATAATGAGCAGTAAACAGTTTTCACTTAGTTGGAATAACTTCTAGAAACGAGGATTAGCCTGAATAATTTAATTGGACATATTTAACTGCCTTACCAAAATCCAAAGATGCATTTTAAAACATATTTATTTTGAAACCCAAGTCATTTATGTATGTAGGAACTTCAGGTAAAGAAAGGAATCCCATTCTGTTAAGAAGATTCCATCTCTCTCTCTCTCTCTCCCCCCTCCCTGCAAATTTGTCAACTTGTCCCAACAGTCTCTCTCATCTTTTGGTTAAGCCATTCTAAGCGCCAAGGGACTAAACTGCAAATACCTAAAATGTTTCTAGCCTTCCTGTAGCTGCAGCCTTCCCCTCCTTCCACCAGCCCTCTTTCCCTTTCTCTCTCTCTTTCTCACAACTCCACATTCTTTATCCAGTTAACATTCCCTTGGCTGAAGTCTGAACTATCTGAGATCACTTTCAAATGCCCTTTCTAACAAGCCCCTGAGCCAGAGGCCACTAATTTTCAGTGAACAAAAAGCCACTGGAGAGAGTCCCGTTTGTCAATATCAACTGTTCCAGCCATTTGCCATCTTCAGACACATCGGCCTATCTGAGCTGGCAGATGTTTAGACAAGATTTTATAAATGGTTCAATATCAGCCGGTAATGAACCCCAACTGACCATTGCAAAGCAGCTAAAAGCATCCAGGATCTCTCCTGCTGGGATCTAATAATGCTCTCATGCCGGAACATTATTAATCATGGAATAAAATAGATGAGCCTCTTGAAAAATAAGTGTATGATTGATTAAAGGGCAGTCTAAGAAGCTATTATTCTTGTTTCATAACCGTAAGTTATATTCACTCAATTTATCTTTGGAAAAGAAAATAAATGGTTGTTTGTCTCTTTATTGAAATTTCACTATATGGGAATTCTCATTATTTGCTGGTGGGAAAAAAGAGACTGTTGAACTTCTTTTTCCTTTTTTTTTAAAGCCGAAGGTGGATGTCTTAGGTGATTAGTGCGTTATAGAAACGTGTAGAAAGCACTTGAAATGAGGGAGAATATTTTTTTTTTACTGGGAGGATTTCTTACAGTGTTTTTACTTTTTGATTAAAAAAATAACTGCATTTATTTAAAATGTGGGTTAAAACAACATTTTGTATGAAAAATGTTGGTTATTTCTATATGTGTATCTATATAAATTGATTACATTTGAAGCTTTTTTATTTTCCTAATAGTTTAAGTTTAACTAAGTCTTATTTAGTCATATTACTAAATAAATTCAAAAGATATAACATATCTGTAGTGCTTTGCAAATTATCATAAATTACCAAATATGCATATTTAAAACCAGTAAAACAGAATAAAAAGGCAGCACCTTGTTGTAGACTAATCTGTTTTATTTACAATTATAGATATAAATTAGTAAAGAATTCTTGTTAAACAACAAGGGATTGTATAACCATCAATGTTTCAAATAAAAACCAGGCATAATTTATTTACAAAAGACTTGGGATTCCATTGCAATACAACTTGCATAAATTACTAGAAGATTTTATATCATTACAAAAATAAATATCAAATATGTTTCATTTTGTAAGTACTTGCAGTTTCTTTAATTAATCCCTACTGTATGTATCTTTTACAAAGAGTTTGTACAATAAGTCCTATCACACCTACAGAATATAGATATATAGATATGTATATATGTATATACCGTGGCAATGAAGTGATCAAGTCAAGATATCCTGAGAAAAAACAGATTTCCTTTTTTGTTTTTGTTTTCCTTTTTCTTTTTTTAATCACACATACATTAGGGAAACTAGACTATACCAGCAAACGCACATTAATGTCCAACAAAATTCTGGTTCAATAATTAGAGAGAGTCTGTAGATCTAAGAGTGCTCTGTGGTCTTCTTTTATACAGTGGCACAAGATGTGATCTGGATTTAGAGTTTTGTTAAGAGTTACAGATAGAGATAGATAGATTAGCTTGGGGAGAGATGATGGCTTGTTGACTTTTCTCAAAGCAATTGTGACACCTACCTGTGAACCAAGGAAAACACCAGATCATCCTCAATCTTTCATTTACACAGAATGTGTTAAAACTGGCAGCAAAGTGAAAAGGGTATTCTCCTACCTTGCCTGGGAAGGACTGGGGTGGGTGGGTGGGGTTGTTGTTTTTAGGGAATAAATAATATTTGATCATAATATTATTACTTTTTTAAAAAAACCAAATTAACTGCAGCAGCTTGGAAATAGATGGGGAATGAACCTAGGTAATGAATGCAGATACTCTTTGGAACCTGGCCAAGATCTATCTCATAGTCTGCCTCTGCTATTTGAAATGTATATCAGTACACCAGATAAATTAAAGGCTTATTTTGATGCACAGTCCTTTAAATTTAAGATCTATGTAGATACCTTATTGTAAAGCCTCCCAGAATCAATTGGAGTCAGAGGGTGCCTAAACTGAATTAACTAAATAAAGAAATAAATACAAACAAGTAGGAAGTTCTCCTGCATTTCCTACCGGTAATATAATAACAAAGGCTTCTTGCGTCTATTATTTTTGCATGCTTACTTCAAATAGTGGAGGACGACAATGAGATCCATTCTGGCTGGATTGCAAAGTGAACACAGTGATTCTCTCTTCTCACCACACCATTCATTTCAGTGAGGTCTTGGTGCAACAACTGCCCACTCCCTTATACCTTTAACTTGCAAATAACATTTTAAAAAGTCTAATTTAAGTATCCATTTCAAAATGGACCGTGTTAGATAAATATGGTATGCATATAAAACAGCCGAACCGTTTTTTCTGCAAAGTGAAACAAAAGGGGTAAAACATGCAGTTGGGGGTTCTAGGTAATCATAGCCTTTGATAATAGAGCAAGAAATGAACATTAAAGCCGATTTACAGGCCTGGGCAATGTGTCTTAGGGCCTGATGCCAAACGATCCCCCTAACTAAGTGCAACAGAATAAAAGGCAGAAAGAAAAAAGAAGGGTCTCACTTACTTGCCTGGCTGCTGTGTGATTGCCCTTCTATAGGTATGGTTGTACTCCTACTGTGCACATTTCAGTTGGGTCTGTCAAAATAGAAGCGTCAGTTAGTCACAGGACACAGCTGGCTAACTAGATTATTCACTCTGGGCACGGCTAGCTTCTTCTTGCACAAAAGCTCAGAGCTGGTTGTTTGAAAGGCCTGCCCCTATGGCATCATTTCCTCAGCTGATGGGAGATTTAAGGGGAGGGGTATAATTGCTCATTGGGAGACCACCTTTCCTAATGATCTCCTATTTAAAGCTAAGTAAGTTCATAAGGGTTCGTAGGGTGAGGGGACACCCTTGGATGTGGCCGATTGTTGAAGCTGCGATCCTGTGCATCCAGAGTTTAAATAACCCACTCTGACATTCTGCTGACTAAATTATACTTGCGGAGGGATCTCATGCACGCTTTCCTACAGAGAATTTACTCCCTCGCAGACTGTCAAAACTTCTGCTTGTTTCAGAAAGTGACCGCGATGAGTGTTATTGCTACTATACTACTATCACATTTACTACTGTTAACATTGTCTCCAGAATCTGAGATTTAGGAATATTAAATGTGTCGTATTTTACCCAAGCTGGCATTCTATCTGTGTATCTCTCCATTTTTTCAGGTATAAGAATTCATGACACAACTTTTAAAAAGAAAACGAGTTTTAGCACTGGTTTCAAGTAGTTTTAACCATTTAGACTCCAAGGTTGGGGTTTTTTTGTTCATTGTTTTTCTTTTTGTTTTGTCAATCTAGTTTCGCTAATTTTGGAAAGGCATAATTTGCATTTCCTTCCTAACATATTAATTACTAGAAGGACGAATCTCTTGCCTTCGGTGAAAGGCGCTTCGGGCAGAATCTTGATTAGGATCGCAGCCCAGGATAAGGGCTGTGATCCTAATCAAAACAAACCGGAGGCTAGCTAGGCCAGTGGCGTCTCAAGGAGTTGGTGGTGCGGATATGCCCTTTTGCTTTGCCTTCTCCAGCAATGGAAAGGCCGTCTCTACCCCCCCCCCCCAATCGCTGGACGGTCTACTCCGTCCCTCCCGCCCCCTCCCCCCAGTCTTATCGGGTGATCTTGTGGGTTGATCAGGAAGGCCGCCTGCTTTTCCCGCTCTTGGAGTAGGCTAAACGGTTTTTCTATCCTTGGAACCAAAACGAGAAACAAAGGAACAAACCTACCTTTCTTGGGATCGAAACTGGGAGGCTTGTAATGCTGCTCGAGGTGGCCTGCGATGGTTTTCAGCGAGTTTTCCGTGCCCGCCTTCAGAGCCGCGCCGCCGCCGCCGCCAGTTAAGACCGCTTGGTTGAGTCCCTCGTTGGAGGCCACGGCGGCCGAGTTGTACCTCAAGATGCCCTGTCCCTGGAGAGCGTTGAAGTTCCCGTAGTTTGTGTAATTGCTATAAAAAGGCGACGTGTAATAAATATGCCTCCCCAAGAGCGAAGAAGGCGAGTAGGCAGCATTGTGTGGGGTGGAAGGCTGTGGGCCCGAGGGCGGGCAGCTCTGGCCCAGGCTGTGGCTGTGGGGATGCGGGTGTGAATGCTTAAGGTCCGAGGTGGCGATTTCTGCCAGCGACCAGAGTTTGGGCTTGCTGGCTTGCGTGGTTTGGGAGGCCACCGAGGGTGAGATCCGGGCGTCCAGAGCAGCTTTGGCGGCGTTTCTGGCAGAATCCTGGCCGTGCGGGTGGCCCAGGAGTGGGGCTTCTACCCCAGTGAGAGGAGAGGAGGTGACGGGCTTGGGAGGGAGGCCTCTGCCCGCCTCGTCTTCTTCCTCGTCCTCCTCGTCGTCCACGTCCTCTTCGTCGTCGTCTTCCTCGATCTCCTCGTACTTGTCCTTACACTCCGAGCCTGACTCGCAGAGAGGGTCTCCCGCCCTGCACGGGCCCTTCTCCCCATCCGATTCGGCCGAGCAGGAATGGTCGGTGAGGGAATCCACCTGCAAGCTGATCCCTGCAGCAAAGAACCAGAGGAGGAGCTGTCAAGGGAAGAGGGTGACGGGGTCAGCAGCCCCAAATCCCCCGCTCTCCTGCCCACCACCAGGGAACTCCTTCGAACCCCGAAGCTCGGATGACCCTTCTAAGCGTTCCCGTCTCGGCGCCCCGTCTCCCTACCCGGCTCTCCAGGCCTTAAAGGGGATGTCCCCCTCCGCAAGGCCCCAGGCCTTTTGCCCGACTCTGGTTCAAGAGAACGGCCGCGGCTCATCTGGCCGGAACTTGGCCGGGAAGAGTCCCACGGAGCGGCCTCCCCTGGGTTTCCCTCTTTTGCGCCTCTTAGTTGTAAAGCCGACCTTTCCTGCCGCCCGCAGACACTATATTCCTAAAGCTTTTGGAAATGTAGCGTAAAGACACCAGCATTGCTACCATTATTCCTCCAGCTCTTCTATCCTATGCAGTAAACGAGGCCCCACCGGTGGGAGAACATTAAACTACAGAAACTTCCGCTTAGTGCTGCGCTGATTGGGTGTGTGTGTATGTGTGTGTTGTCGACTAGACTGGAGGGGCTAAAGGCCGTCAGAAAAAGACGGCCGCTGAAAACCTCTCCCTAACCTCGCTGTTCTTGAACTCAAAATGGAACGGTCCCGAAACAGGCTCCCCGTCGCCTGCGCGTTCTCTCCCCCCCCCCCCCGTCCAACCCTCACCTTCATCCTCCGCCGACGTTTCGTTGCTGTCCCGCCCTTTGTCCGAGCCGGTCTCCTCCTTGCTCCGGATCCCGCCGCTCTCCCCTTCCAGGTCCTCGTCCTCATCCTCGCTCTTGTTGCGGGGCGCCCAAGTCATCTTGTTCTCCTTCTTGAGCCTCCTGCGGGCGTTGGCGAACCAGGTGGAGACCTGCGTGAGAGTCATTTTGGTGATGATGGCCAGCATGATCTTCTCGCCTTTAGTCGGGTACGGGTTCTTGCGGTGCTCCTGCAGCCAGGCCTTCAGCGTGGCCGTGGCGTCTCGCGTGGCGTTCTTCCGGTAGGCCGGGTCATTTAGCTGATAGGGGTAGGCTGGGCTGCCGTAGGGATGGTAACTGATGGCCCCGCTCATGCCCGTCGTGTGGGCGTCGTAAGGAGAACCCTGCCAAGCGCCAAAGCAAAGTGTTTACTCAGCTATTTCTACAGCTGGTGGTCGGCACAAATATATTATTATTAATAATATAAGCTAACAGAACAGAGTACTATATATAATGATTCGGTTTTTTGGGGAACACTCCTACGCATTTTCTTTTATTAAAAAAAAAAGCCCGGGTGATATTGGAATCAGATTCCCTTCGCCTCCTGGAAAAACTGCTGAAATTTTCATTTACCGTAATAGTTTCAATTTATTTAACACATTTGTTTATTTTCCTCTCTAAGACCTCTTTCTACTTTTCCCCTCCATGTCTACATGAATGGCTAAGATATTTTCCTTTTTGCTGGGGGGGGGGGCGAGCGGGGAGGGAGAGAGAGGAAGAGAGACACAACAAAACCCCCCACTTAGCAATTCAGTCCGCTAATGCATTGCAAATCCAATTTGCAAACCAGGAGATATGCACCGTTTCGAATTGGTCAAATACGATATAATTAGCATTTTAATTCACCCTTTAAACGTTTAAATTACGCTGATTTAAAGTCTGCGTAATACGAGAGTATGGAGAAAGGAAGGAAATTAGTTGAGCAACTTGGTAAGTTTTATAGCCGGTTCAGGAAAGAAAACTACAATATGCTCCAAATCTACCTAATGTTCTTAAATAACCCATGGAAGGGGGGGGGGGGGAGACTTGGCAACTTGCGGGTGCTTTTCTTTTGCCACGAGAAAGTCAAACAGAAGAGCATTTGAGATGGGGCTCTCATTATCCTAAATAAAGATCGCCCGGCTGGGAGAAAAGGCGAAGGTTATGGGAGAGAGACTCCAGCCAAAAACGCTGCATCTGATATCTCGTGTGTAGTGAAAGAAAACGAACCCTTCGCCCCACTTTCCCAGGACCAATTGGCTCTGCTATCTTTAATCCTTCATCAGTTTGCAATAGCTACAAAATACGCACGAACGCCGACATTAACATACTTCGCAGCAACCGGGAAGTGGTGGACATCTGCCCGAAGCTGCGCGAAAAGAAGTGGGAGCGCGCGGACACACGCACATGCATACACACACGCGCGCACACACGCCCGGCTTGGGCTCCTTTAAACCAGTGAAATGTCGACACTGTAAATTACACAATCAGAAGTAAAAGCGAGACAAAAGAGACAAATAAGAGAAGAGGGAGGGGAAAAAAACTTAACAGAAAAATACTGAAAACATAAAATAGAAAGGAAAGTGGGAAAGCAGAATCCAAGGAGGGGAAAAAAAATACAGAGGAAAAGGGAGGAGGAAGTTTTTAAAAACGCGGGGATACAAAGGGGAAAGAAAAGGAAAAGAACCGAAGAAAGGAAAAGTAGAAAAGCAGCGAAAGGTGGCACAAGCGAAGAACAAAAAAAGAAAGCTTCCAGAAAGAGAAAGCCGACAGCTGTTCCCTCCTTTCCTCGGTTCACGCGGGGAGCTTAGCGCGGGGTACATTCACACGATCCCCCAGCCTAGCCCAGATGGTCTCGGAGATTCGAGTGGGGGGGAGCGATGGATGAGGAGGAGGAGGAGGAGGAGGAAGATGGAGGAGGCGGCGGCGATGGTGAAGGATGGCGCCGAGGCGGGTCGTTCGCTCGCTCGCTCGCTCGTCAGTTACCCACCATGTAGGAGGGGAATCCCGTGGCCGGGTCGGTGGAGTATTGAAGCGGGCTGCTGAAGCCGGTGGCTGCCGCTTGGGCCGTGAACGCCGCGGATCCGGGATAAGGGCTGAACGCCGAGCCCGAAGATGATCTGGCCAGCTCTTCGCTCCTGGGCGCCGCCAGCGCCGACGCCCCGTAAGCCGGGCAGGAGTAGAGCGCCAGCGAGCCCGGGGGCTGGTAGAGGTAGCCCTGAGGGTAGGACATAGCTGGCCGGCCGACTGTCAGCGGGCGGGCAAAAGGAACGGAAGCGGGGGGCCTGCACTGAGCCCCGGGAGGAGAGGAGGACGGCTGGCGCTTCAGCGGCTAAGCTGCTGCCGCCGCCGCCGCCGCCACTGCTGAGCACTCCGGCCGCGGAGGAGCTCACAGCGTCCGCTCCATAGGCAGGAGGAGCCGGAGCCAAAAGGAGAGCCGGGCGCGAGGCGGAGGAAAGCCGCTCGCTCTTTCTGGGCGCGCGCGCGCGCGCTCTTTTCTCCTTCTCCTCCTTTCCCACGCAGAAGTCACCCACTGCTGCAGGAGGAGGAGGTGGCGGCGGTGGGCATCTGGGCAAGAAAGGCGCGCGGGAAGAAAGAGAAGAGGAAGAGGAGGCGTCTCCCCAAACCCCGGCAGGGAAGAGGTCAAAAAGAAGGGAGAGCGGGAAGAAAAACCAGCCTCGACCGGGCTGCACCGGGTAAGCAGTCTCCGCCGGCTCCGCAATCCTTCCCTCCCTCCTGAGCTCGTAGCCCGCCAGTAAGGCAAGGCGAGCTTTCCCCCCCAGCGCCTGCGACAAGTCTTGGATTTTGGAGCAGGCATAGGAGCTTGGGAAGGCGAGGAGTTTGTGGGGAAAGGAGTTTCGGAGGGACATTGGCAAGGCGAGCTGTCCGTCACGACGACTCATCTGCATATGCGGGAAGACACGCCCCTCGCCCGGCTCCTTCCCAGATGGAACCATGGAGGGAAGGAAGGACTTGGGCGGGACTCTGGGAAAACAAAATAAAACCAAGCCCCGCCCCCTTCCCCTCGGCGGCTGCGGCTGAGAGAAAATCGCGCGCGCGGTGGCTTGAGGCCCAGCGGTGGAGCGCAGCGGCTGCAACTGAAGAAGCTGGCCGGACGCCGAGCCACGAAATGCATTCTTGTCTTCCTCTCTCCACCCCCTCTGTGCCCCCCCTCCCAGCTCAGGAGGGTTATATAGCGTCACGTAGTTTCAGAGCTGCCCGCGAGGGAGGCAGGAGGCGTTAAGGGAAGAGGAGAAGGCCTGCCAGCCCGCCACCAAAACTAAAGGCATTCCCCATTGGCACCAGGCTGAGGCTTTGACAATTGGCATGTGGCTTCGTTCCGTTGCAGACCAGCTCCGGATGGAGGCCTGCAACGGACCTCGCCGCCTTAAATAAAGAGACTTGCATTCGTGCAGGGCGGGGTGGGGTGGAGACTCGTTGCAGTGCGAGAGACTTGCTTGTGAGGAAGTACCTCCGGGACCCAAGAAGTGTTTGGGACAGGCTGCGATCCTAAACCCAACAGAAGCTTGAATCTAAGCTTTTTGCCTCGATCACGTGAATTAAAACGGAGACTGCCTAAAGCCGAATCAAATTCCAGGTGTGGAGCGCAACTCCCATTTGGATGACTAGGACACGTGCTTAGAGTAGGGTCAGGAAATCTAAACGAGCAGCAGTAGCAAAAAAGGTCGGACAAAAAAAAACAGCAACCATTAATCTGAGTTTCATGAAGGCACAAGCGATGATATTGGCAGGAAGCAGTCCCTATTCCAATGAAAAGAGAAGCGGTCTGTGCAATTCATCCGTGGACACTTTCCATTGGGACGGTGTTTTTTTTATTATTATTCCTAACCTCAAGTAATTCTTTCCAAAACCCCGCGCCCCCTCCAACGAAATTCTGCCAACCCCTGGTACTTTGGGGTACAAAGGAACTCCATCGCCTTCTATTTTATCACTGACCTCTGGAGGATTTTTCTCAGGCTGGAGAAAAATCTATGTGGTCACTAAGAATCGACACAGACTTTATGGTATATAATCATCAATGGGTTGGGGAAATCGGATGGTGTGTGTGTGTGTGTGTGTGTGTGTATGTGTGTGTGTGTGTGTGATCTGCGCGCTCTGTCCCGATTCAGCAGCTGCTACGTTTGCTTCAGTGGGATGGGCGAGGGGACTTGAAGTACCTGGTGGCCTTTCTTTCAATTTACCCAGTTTTCCCTGCCGTCCGCATTCCATCCAGACTGGCTTTGAAGGAAGCAGTTCTTTACTCGAGTGTCGTCCTTTACGGCCTGCCACATGCTTAAGCGCTTAGCCCTAAAAGCCACTCGGATCACTTAGCTGAGGCCCTCGCGGCGTTGCCATGAATTACGGAGTATAAATAAATAGTGTAAAACGAACTGGCGTTCCTCGGTGATTCTGCACAGGCACAACGTGGGGCAATCTCGATGGGATGTCTTTCCGCTCAGTGACTCAACTCAGGGTAAAGATCTAAAGAACACCACAACATCCATCCCGTCTGGTCGCCGAAGCTGCTCGGAAGCAACAATTTGCTTTCATCATCCAGCAGATGGCGGGGAGGGTGACCTGAGGTTTCATGAGGGGGAAAAAAAACTTAAAAGTGACAGGTGGATTTACAAATTGTGGCTGAAGCTTCCCTCGAGTCTGATCGATTGCCGAATGGGGCAAATCGAATCCGCGCACTTGGGGGATTGGAGCTAAAGTGGCTTAATAGCAATCTGCTTTCTAACTTCCCCTGGAACCCAGTGGCCTGGCACTTTCTGTCTCTTTGCACAAAAGCGGGAAATTCGGTGCGAGGTGCGCTACCGACCATCCTTTTTCTTCGCTCCACACCCTTAACATTTGACTGCTACCTTTCTTTTGCAATGCAATGAGCAGGCAGTAAGCCCACCCGCTCATAAAATTGGTAGCTTTGACGTCTTATCTGCATTTTAAATAGTAACAGCAAATATGCAGTATCACCTGGATGAATTTAGACAAAACATGACGCATAGCTCAGCAACAAACTTTCTCCCACACCTAGAATGCCTGCGATTTGAACGCTCTTTGGAATTCAGTCAACCTGCTTACCTGTCGATTATAACGTTTAGGACCGAAAAGTCAAATGGCTGTCTTTGCCACAAGTTGTGGCCTCTACATGAAAGACCCCAGCCCCAACCTCCAGACTGCCCCCCCCCCAAGAGTCTCCTTATTCTCGACGCCCTTGGCAGGTCGGCATTGCGAAACGAATTGGGACCCCCACACAGCTTTCCGTTTCTTTTCTATACTAAGCAAAAAAGGAATGAGCCGCTCGTTTCTTTTATTTTCATTTTTGACACTTCGTAGAGGTATTCCAGATATTCCAAATATTCGCCTTGAAATCTCCTCGAATTGGAGCCAACCACCATGTGGGAAATGGGCTACAAAGAGGAACGTCCTTGTCCTCCCCTTCCCTTTTAGAATGACCGAATGTGATAATTAGAATCAAATACAATTGGGTGGGTGGGTGGGAAGGGAGATGCAATTGTCTTCGTCGTCACCCTGGCCAGCAGCCCAAAGTCCTTCACCCAGAATGGTTTTCCCCATTGCTTCCTCTGGTATGTTGGACTACAATTCCCATCATTCCTGTTCCTGCTGGGTATTGGTGCAGGATGGGAATTAAATTATGATGGAACGTGTGCGTGTTGGGGGCCGGGAGAAGGTTAGCGAGGGTGGATTTAGGAGTAGGTTCTAGCGATTCCCCAAGGATTTTCCTGTTAATAATGTGTCTGAAACTGGATTCTTACACTCACCGAGCTCGTAGATGGGATCGAAACACATCCCGGGTGTAGCAAAGAATTATCAATACATTAAAGGGAATAATCAAAGGGGGGAAACCCCCCAATATCTAGACAGTTTAAATACCCCATGTCACGTTCCTCTTCTTTTCTCATCATTTTGCTCTTTCTCCGAAGAGATAATGTTGCTTTTCTTGCAATATATATATATATATATATATATATATATATATATATATATATATATATATATATATATATATATATATATATATATATATATATATATATATATATATATATATATATATATATATATATATATATATATATATATATATATATATATATATATATATATATATATATATGGGGGAAGGGTGGTGGTTGAAGGGGGCGGAGGTGGAAAGCGGCTAGTTTTCCAATAAGTACTTAATGAATAGAGCATTACCATTTCAAAAGGCGATCGCTTGCTTTGGGGTTGATTTGCATAATTTTTCTATGGCTTCAAAACAGCAACACTACGTTGTTGCCATGCATTTCCAAACGCAAGCAGAACGCAGGCGGTGTGACAAAGAAGATTCCCCACCCCACCCTACCCCTCCACTCTCCCACCCACCCCCAATTTGACGCCGGGGAAGAACTAACCGGAGCGTTTAAGCTATAAACGGGACGTTTGGTCTTGTTTCGGAGACTGTTTACTGTAATTCTTTCTCTCCCGGAGTTGGACTGTGCTGGTTTGTAAGGAAACGGCGCGTTAATCTCCCGTCTCCCACGCTTTCGGGAAATCATCTCTTGAATGGCTAGGTTTTTTTTAAACCCTACGGCCTTTCTCATTCCGCTATGATGATTATGCACCCCGTCTTTCCTTTTCCTTTCCAAAATTCGCGTAACCGGCAGCGTTACATTTCAGGGCCGCCTTTCGTGCGTCTATTACTGCTAATAAATGAAAGAGATGCAAAGCGACCACAGACGCTTCGACCTTGCCAGGAGGATCCTTGTTATTTATCTAAATATTTGTTTCTTAGCAGAGGGCATTCGCCCCCGTGCTTCTAAGCGCAATTAACCGAATAGCCAACATTTCTCACGGTGCACTTTAGCAGAATTGAAGAAGGAGCCATCCATTATTTCTCGTCGATCAGATCTAGAAATAAAATCTAGGGCTGGGTGGAAGTACTAAGCTCCTTTTCCCAATAATTCATCCGCTCTCTGGATGACTTTAGAGCCATCCCAAGTATGAGTGTCTATAACTGGATGCAGCCAAAGTACTTAAGATCTCTTTAAATCTCATTGATTTCAGGTAGGGGAGAGCTGACTCAACTCTCTGCCACTAGGATCAATGGGATTTAATAATGCAAGCTGAAGATGGTCTGGGAAGACCATCTCGGTGGAAATCAATGTGGTTTATTTTTGAAGGGTATCTGCTTGAGATCGGCCTCTGGAAAGAATATCAGGACCGTGCAGTTTGAGTGATTTGATTGGCCTTCATTAACATAGTCTTCTGTGATCCTCTCTGTGTTGGCCAAACTAGGCATACATCCCATTGAGCTCAATGGGGTTTGCATCTCTGTAATAGATCTGTATAGCAAGGCGCTGTTAATTCCCTGAGAAAGTTTTGGATGAATCTGAAAGAAAAGGCAGGTAGGACTTGCTTCATTTACGAGATTGGACGTCCCCTTCTCTCAGTGGGATTTCGAGATGCTCTAAAGGAGCTCTTGCAAGCATTCTCCCCCCCCCACACCCTTTAGTTGTTTCTTATCTCAGCTAGTCTTTCCTAGATAGTGTGAGCTGAGGAAGTGGGTGACATAGTCCAGGATGAGTCTTGCCAACCTGATATCTCTCAGATAGGATGGTTGCAACAGCTGGGAATCATGAAACTGCAGGCCAGGTTTTCAAGAACACCGCAGGTGAAAATGTCTAACTTCAAAATCTGGCTCCCAACTCTAGTCCCAGATAACTCAACCCAATGACAGATGTTAAATATCTCCATAGTGCAGTCCCTATGGACATCCATGGAACATCAAAGTACGGTAAATATACCGGTAATTCAGGATGCGGGACTCAATCCAATGCATACTTCCTTGTGTGTAACATTCATTGAATACAGTGAGATAGCCAGCTGCATCCAATATAATTTCCATGCCAGTAAATCTCTTTGAAACAAGATGATCAGACTTCCAAGTAAATGCACTCTACTTCCAATCATTCTGGAGAAGCACAGTGCGATCCTTCAAATGTTTACCTAGAAATTGTGTTGTGTTCATTCGAGCTAAGCATGTGGGCAAAGGGATTGCCACTCATATTTGCAAGCCCCATACTTTAGAAACATCCATCTCCATTTTCAAACTGGATCACCCCAACCATCATCACAAACAACTAGAGGAACCATTGCAAGAGTCAGTGGGTCACAAAGAGATTTAGTGAGGTGAGAGTGCAAAATTCTTGCCTTGTGTTGAAGATGTTCAAAATTACATGTCAATTCCAAATCATCATCCAGGACACTTTAATAATAGCATTTGAATAACAATACCTTATAATGCTTTATATTCATGTTAAAGCCGTCTCTGAAGAATGTGATCTGAATATAGTACTGTGTCAACAAAGAGGATAATTTCTCCTCTGCACTACCTTCCCCAAGCATTTCGTGTAAGGAAAGTTCAGTCCTTCTTATTATGACCCTGCAAAGTGCATCGCAAATGATCAAATTTACCTTCAAACAATACCTGTTGAAGTGGAAATAAATACAGAGGTTCCTAATTCCCGCTATATTGCTTAACTTAATTGATGCACTGCAATCTCCTTAAATATCTTCCCTATATGTTTAGCCTAAACACACTTGCTATTTATGCATGTTTACCTCAGGGCATGTATCCAATAGTGCCCATCCCTTGAAAAGTGCCTACTGCAAGAAAGCTAGCTTCAAGATGTGTAAGTTGCTGGGATGACCTCAGGTGATCTGTTAGGGCTTAGCCTTAGTGGCTCCCTTTAGACTCACTATTCTAAGACTCACTATTAAAAGAGGTCCCTGCATGAATGGGTCTCCAAGGGTAATATTCACAGCAAGGACGTCCACAGTAACTCTGGCACAACAGTATTCAGGGGTGTCACTCAAGTCACAAGATCACACAAAGCTTCGGCCAGCTCTGAGAAATCTAAGATGCACGTGTGAACCAGCCACTTTGTTCCCTTAGGTGGCAGCAAGTCCCTTTAAATTCAGAACTTAATCTCTCCTTGATGTTATCAGGACTGTCCCTGCAGGCTGCGATCCTTAGAGGTAAAAAGGTTCCCTTCTAAGGAAATTCCATTGCAACAAATTAGGTGTTTTTAACTAAAGAAGTGACTGTCCTGCAGCCAAATTGGGCTGCGGATGGTGCTGAACTGATAGCGGCTCTGCAGGCATCAAATCAATGCCAATATATATTCACAATTATTTGAATGTATCAGATTAGAAAATTTTAAAAGGCCACTTGGGCCATGGTTTACTGGTTTATTGAAGCGGGTGTAAAGGAAGTTCCATTTAATTCAGCCTTCCCAGACTGTCCTTCCCAGATGTGTTTGACAATAGCTGCACCAGCGAGCAAAGCCAATATCATGCTGTATGTGAGTGATGGGGACTGTAGTTCAAACA
Organism: Diadophis punctatus similis; assembly: GCA_023053685.1. Lineage (NCBI taxonomy): Eukaryota > Metazoa > Chordata > Lepidosauria > Squamata > Dipsadidae > Diadophis > Diadophis punctatus. The sequence goes on along the minus strand of JALIGW010000003.1, from coordinate 115,106,583 downwards.
CTTCCAGAAAAAAACACAGGGCCAAGGAAATCAGGTTTGGTTCAAAGGGAAGCTGTCTGGATCTCAATCTGAAAAGCCTTTTTGCTTAGAGAACCTGTCCCCTGAAAGATTCACTCTGCAGATGATGGGATGACTAATCAAAACTCCCAAGTTTTAGAAAACCCTGGTTTTGGACAACTTCTCAGAAACAGAACCAGTCTTATCACCACCAACAGTAAACTCCCCAGCAGCAAAATGGGTTAGGTGGAAAGAAAAACAAGTGTTGATTATGATGATGATAATGATGATGATGAATAATGCTGATTCTTAAGTTTTTAGATAGACTGTTCCAGTGCTAAGGAGGTTACAGTATTATATCAGGCAAGCAGAACCCCCCCCCCCATCCATTGTTTGATACAACTAACCCACCCCTACCAGGAATGCTAAGTAAGTTGGATGGATTAGGTTGTGTGCACATGACTAATCAAATTCTGCCTGGCATGCTGCCCTTCTTAGGCCTCCTAGTAATCAGAACTGAGCACTTCATTAGTTAATTTTGCATAATTGAAGGCTGCACAGAGATTGCAAACTTCTGGCATCCATTTTGTACTCCTATCAAGGCTCCACCCAAAGCGGATATTTAACTCCTTGTGTTATGCTTCTGAAGTGTTTTTACAAATTTCATTGCAGACTCATTGAATTTAGTAGGCTTATTTCCTGTTAAGTCCACCTACCACTACTTTAAGCATGTTTATCTAGTATATTCCACTGTATTCATTTGGTCTCCTTAATGAGCACACACCAAGAGCCATCCAAATTAGATCAAGTCTATTTGTAGCTCCACCAAGCATGTTTACGAAAGAACAAGGCTTATTTCTAAGAACAAGTATATATAATGGTACTGTTAATCCAGCACTTGGTTTCCAAAAGCCTCTGGAGAAAGCCAAGTATGAAATGTCTACTTTTTATCTCCAGCATAGATACGCTGCCTCTAAACAAGGGGATTCTGTTTATTTTTTTTATATTTGCTTAATACAGGGGTCCCCAATCCCCAATCCCCGGTCCATGGACCAGCACTGGTCTGCGGCATGCCAGTCCGTGCAAACAAGCAAAGCCCCATCCATGGGATGCAGGCAGCATGCAAAACCACGCCCCCTCTAGTCCGTGGAAAAATCTTTCTCCATGGAACTCGTCCCTGGTGCCCAAATGTTTGGGGGGAATTACAGAAATTATGATTCTGCTAAAATATAATCCTTTTGTTTGTATGGTAGGCATAAATCTACTGTCAGGCCGAAGCTATTTTATTTGGGATCTTAGGCCTGCCACACTTTATACTATTCTACTATGCATTTTGTATTGTGGGAAAGAGGGAGGGGGGAATTGTATGAGGTTGCTAGCATGTAGCCATAACAAATTCTTTCTAGAAAGCCAAAGTCATCCTTTGTCTCTGCACCTCTGCACCTGCACGGAAGGAGATGGGTGGATTCTGCCAGTTTGCCAATAGATGATTGGACAACATGATGGATTTGTGGGTGTGGAGGCAAGTACTTGAACTTTCAACTGGGTGGTGAAACCCAGGGATTTCAGATTTGGGTTTCACCCAGATGTGCCAACATGGTCCTATCAATAAATTGGAACTTTGAGGAATACTTTGCCTCGGACTCTGATTTAATTCTGAATGCTATTTGGAACCCTGACCAGTTAATTTAAATCCAGTGATCCCAGGCTATGGGTTAGGAAAGCCCCATAGATGTTTCTGTCCTACTGTTGAGTATCTCTAGATAGGTTCAGGACAATTGGTACCCCTTTTCTTTCTTTCATATAGGGAACAGCTCTCTCTCTCCCTCTGGCCTTTTCTTCTTCCTGACTAAATTTCACTTCCTCTTTTTCATCTTTTATAAAGGTAATAAAAACTGAGCTATTGTCCTTTCCATGTCCTCTTTTAGCTCCACCAAGTTCATTGTTTGTACAGTATGTCAGAACTGTTCTCCAATGTCTTGTTTTCTCTTTTCTCACTCTGTTTCAAAGTGTCCACCCAACAGGATTATCAGCAGAAAAGTGAATTAAATATTAAGACAAAATAATCCTTTAGCCACACTTAATAGATGCCAAGAGCAGAACTGGATCCTTGGTTTGTCATCGTCATTGTCATTGTCATCATCTTCATCATCAATGATAAATCCTAAATCTGGATGATTCTTCCACAGCTGAGCTTTAATAAACGGGTTTCCAAATCTTTCTGCAAACCCATACCATGTTTGGGTTAAGTAATGTCAATAAATCTCCTAAATCAACATAAAAAAAGTCACAGCCACAAAGCAAAGTAGGGCAAGAGTGAGCGGGAGGTGAAAGGCATTTCTCCACCTATCCATTGACCTCAGCAAAATGCTCAATGTGCCCCACTGAAGACAAAGAAGGTGGTTGCGTGCGTTTCCCCCTTATACCCATGCCTTGAACAAAGCTAGTGATTTCCCCAATGTGAGCATCGTGCAGGAGCAGCACAGAAAGGAGGAGGAAGTGAGGGAGGAGCTGCCACTGAAACTAGGAATACCTGAAAGCAGGATGAGGAGGGCCCAGAGTGTGTGATGGAAATGGAGCCTTTGGAGCCCTTGGCGCTTTCTCAGGTCTCAGATGTCAGGCCTGCTTTGGCTCTTCTCTTGAGATCCTCATGGGACTCAGGCAGCAGCGGTGGGGAAGAAGGAGATACACAACCCTCTTCCGCCCTTGCTCTCAGATATTCAGCCTGGGGAGGTGGGTTTGGCCCTGGTTTCCTTCTTTCTGAGGCTGTTTTCGCTGTGGAACTCTCTCACATAATTCTTTATTTCATTTTCTTTTAACTTAGGAGATGTCCATCTTTGGATGGGTGGGTGGGTAGCCAAGAAATTAGCCTAGGAAAGCGCAATCATTCTAAAATCAAACCTCTTTGCTTTAGTGGTGCCTTGATCTATGACGTTCTTCTATGTTCTGTGATGAATGGATGTTCTCCATGTCGATTAGGGATATGCTGAAAAGGGTCAAGAGGAGAAAACCAATTGCCTTGCATCAACAAGTGGCAGTCAAAAACATCTGGACAACACAGTTTAGCAGTGATTCAGAAGAAACAGAGAGATTGCACAAGAGTTGGCAACATTGTTTTGTGCTGACTCAAAAATGATTGGAGAGCACTTTAACTTAGCAGTGGGGAAAAGCCCTCCATCTGAATCTCAAGATGAAGTTCTAGGACAGTTTATAGAGACCTGTTGCAGCTGAGACAATCCAAAAGCCATTTTCTTACTAGTGATTTACAGCATCTGGTGACATTATCCAACTATGGCTCTGCCGATATATCAGTAATGAAGACAGGCTTTTTTATTGTCACAAGGATGGTTGGGTGATACTATAAGACGCTATAAATCACTAATGAGGAAATGGTCCAAGACTCCCCAGACTATAAAGTTTACACTGCTCTTGCTTTCACGCTTTCACGGACTAGAGCTCACTTTATCAGATTTGGAAAAGATTCTCCCTCTCTCCCTGACCAGGTCTATAAAAGCATAGCTTCTTGCATTAGAATTGTTGTCAGTCTTCCCAACTTGGCAGCCCTCAACATAGTTAGACTACAATTCCCACTTTCCTGAGGTCACTCCCTTATTGAAGTTGAAGGAATTGTCCTTCAACATATCTGCAGGACCCAAGATTGAAAAGGCAAAAGAATGTTATAAGCCAGTGTTGGTGAAACTTTTTGGCACTGATTGCTGAAACCGGAGTGCGCGCACATGGGGGAGTACTGGAAACCGGAAGAGCAGTTCCCCAGTGCGCATGTGCACGCTGGGAAGCTGAGCTTCCAGTTTCCGGCATGTGTATGCACGCTGATCACCTGGGCTCCTGGTTTCCAGTGCTCCCGTGCATGCAAAGACCAGCTGGCCGGCCTGCATGTGCGTGCCAGAACCCAGAAGAGCAATGGGTGATGGTTGGTGTGCCCGGAGAGATGGCTCTGCATGCCACTTCCGGCACACGTGCCATAGGTTCGTCATCATGGTTATAAGCAATGAGAATGAAATGAATGAATGAAATAACAACAGAATAACAGTATAACGATAACAGAGTTGGAAGGGACCTTGGAGGACTTCTAGTCCAACCCTCTGCTCTGCAGAAAACCCTATACCATTTCAGACAAATGGTTATCCAACATCTTCTTAAAAACTTCCAGTGTTGGAGCACTCACAACTTCTGGAGGCAAGTCGTTCCACTGATTAATTGTTTTAACTATCAGGAAATTTCTCCTTAATTCTAGGTTGCTCCTCTCCTTGATTAGTTTCCATCCATTGCTTCTTGTCCTGCCTTCAGGTGCTTTGGAGAATAGCTTGACTCCCTCTTCTTTGTGGCAGCCTCTTAGATATTGGAACACAGCTATTGTGTCACCTCTAGTCCTTCTTTTCATTAAACTAGGCCAGTGATGGCAAACCTTTTTTGACTCGGGTGCCAAAAGGGTGTGCACGCGCGTGATAGCATACATACGCATGCCCACACCCATAATGCAATGCCCTCCCCCCATGCATGCGTACATCCCCTGCACTGCCCCCCTGTGCATGTGCACAACCCCCCGTGCTGCCCCCCGTGCATGCGCACAGGCCTCACTGAAGCCTCTAGACTTCCGGTAGGCCCGTTGGACTGTTTTTCGCTCTCCCCAGGATTCAGAAAAGCCTTCTGAACCCTGGGGATGGTGAAAAACGGCCCAACGGGCCAACTGGAAGTTTTTTTGGCCTGTTGGTCCATTTTTTGCTGTCCTCAGGGTTCAGGAGGCTTTCCTGAACCCCGGGGAGAGCGAAAACAGCCGAAAAGAAGGCTGAAAATCAGCTGGCCAGCCCGTGCATGCACGCTAGAGCTGACATAGGGCAATGCCTCGCGTGCCCTCAGATATGGCTCCGCGTGCCACCTGTGGCACACTTGCCATAGGTTCGCCATCACTGAACTGGGCATACCCAATTCCAGCAAATGCAGAACAGTTATGCAAATGTATATACATTCCCTACCCTGATCATTCATTGCACAATAATTGTGCATTAGAGTAAAGGCGTGCAAAATGTCTTATGTTCAAAATATCCCAAACTGAAAATATTTTGTTCCAACTTGATAATAGGACATTCTAAGATACCGGAAGTGGTGTGAGCTTAAAATGGGCTGTTACAATCTTGAAAGAGCAGTTGGACTGATATGTTTGGAAGTTGCATCACTTCTGGTATACTTGGGGTTTTCGGATCCTCTTCATAAGATGCTTCTATTACACTCCTCTCTGTTGTTAAGCCCTCGACCAGCTCTTTTTCCAGTTTTGCTTGTTTGTCTGTTTTCCAGCACTTGGTTGAAGGCTTTCATTATTATTTCATTATTATTCTTTTTTATGGACTTTATGTTTTATAAGCTGCCTTGAGGGATATAAGTATTCATAAAAAAATATGGAAGTCATTTTTGTGTGCAGCTTTCAATCTGGAATTTGGCAGGTGGCAGCCAAAGAAGGATTTTTTTTTTTTAATTTCAATGTTTCTTCCACTTTCTACCCTAGAAAGTTCACTGGACATGTCTTTTGCTGTTTGGTAAAAAGGTGATTCTGGTATTTGAAACATAGTTATGAATAAGTGCATTAATAAATGTATTCGCTTTTCAGGTGCTTCATTCTTTTTACTGTAATGGAATACTGTAATGTAGCCCACCCTCCCTGGAAATTTAGTATTTTTAATATTTTAATGTCACGTAGTGAATATTGTCAGTTGTATGTCTATGCAGGGTGATGCACCCCTATCCTAATGTTATGGTACATTCCAATATAAGCAGAACACGTGATATGATGAGTGTGCATGTGTGCATTCCTAAAATCACCATTAATTCCTCTTCTGCCTTAGCTGTTGACCTGAACGGTCGTGTTACTCAGCACAATGTAGTTTATTCAGGATTTATTGTTTTTGTACTGAAATAAATATTTTCTATTAGACTTTAATCTTGGTTTTATTTTCTAACTGTCTGAATCCCAAGAAAAGATCTAAATAGCCTCTATGAGATATTATTCTCACCTCAACAGATATTTTGGTGCTATAATATTTTTCATTTAGTCTCAGTCTCTGTAATCTTTATTACATTTATTTTTATGCTATACTATAGCTTATTGATGTATTTCTTAAAATATTGTATTTTAGCCGGCATGCACTTTTAAAAGTAAGTAACATCTTAAAACAGCATGTTTCAGAAATATCTGAGCTGCATATTCTGTCCCATGAGATAAAACAGGAAACATGTTTCATGTTTCCATACCTCGTGAATTTTACAAGTCAATGAAGAGCAACACCTGAGAACAGTGCTTCTGAACTTTGGTAATCTTAAGATGTGTGGATTTCAACTCCCCAAAAATGGTACCAGCAGGGGAATTTTGGGAGTTGAAATCATACATCCTACAGTGGCTAGGGTTGAGAGACTCTGTCTTAGAGCAGATACAAACCTTAGGCTTCTGTTTGAATTATTGTTTGGGGTGTGTTTGTCTCCACATCTGCATCCAGTGATCCAGTTACCTTTTGATGCAGTGATGGGACAGAGGAATAAGTAGAAAAAAGAAAGATTCAAGCTATTAACTGTGTACAGGAATAGCAGGTAGATGTGTAGAAATGAGATTGGGTTTGTAGGAAACTTAACATTTTAATTAATTTCTTGCAAAACGTTCAATATTTGCATGCTTATTATTTATTAAAACTATTGGGCTGCTCACTATGCAAGATTTTTGGTCTTTTGGGGTTGTTGTTTTTTGCATACTTATGCTGTAAAGTTTAATAACAAAAACATTTTTCTGCATTTCTATGATTATACTTAAAGTAGTTAATAAAATACAATCTTAAAGGCACGTCAAACTATCATAGAATCAAAGGCGGTGCTTTAAGATGCAAAATATTATTGTATTAAAATCCCAGTAAAAGAACTGCATGAGAGAAATCAGGTGGTTGTTTCTTTTGTTTCCCAATTTTCTTTGTCTCATAATTCTCAAACTGATTTATCAAACAGTTACAGATTTATTTACATTTGGGACATTTTGATGCGAATTTACAAATGATCCTCCTTGTGTAGCCCAATTTCAACATGGGTTATAATTTATTTTCAAAGGCATTTACCCATATACTCTTTCTCTCTTTCTGTCCCCCCCTTCTTATCCCCCTCCCTTAATTCCTCTATCAGAATTAGTGAAAATAGATGTATAGCTTATGGAGCAACCTAATCTAAAATTTCTTCACTCACTGAAGTCCTTGCCATCTCTAAAAATGTTAAATGCAGTTGACACCCATGAAAAGATAATTCATCCCAAAGCTAAATGAAACATTCACTATTAGATTTATAAAAAGAAAAGCTGAAATAAAGTATAGTTATTCATATTTTAATTTATATAGCACCACACTTCCACAGAATAGGATACTAGTGGCCACTGCCTATATCTTTATTTCTTCATGATGGGGATATTGCTGCTTACCTAATGATTACAAGGAAATACTAAGAGCAAAAATTTGAACAATAGCTGCAACACAATGAAAGGGCATCTCTAAATCTCAAATCTCAGAAGGCCCTGGTGGGAGGGGGAAGTGCATGTTAAACAATTTGCAAAACTGGACTTGAGTAATGCTTCCAGAAACACACAATTTCATTGAAGGAGTTTCTTTGCCAAAATGCTGCCACCTCACCACCTAAGACAGGGGTGTCAAACTCGATTTCATTGAGGGCCGCATCAGGGTTGTGTTTGATCTTGGGGGTGGGGCAGAGTGGGCGTGGCCAGGGTGGGCATGGCCAGCTCGATGTCACTCATGTCAAGAGCGCCTGTGGTGGACTGAGCACTCTGCAGGAGAAAAATGGGCTCCTGAGCTCCATTTTTGGCTGTGACAGGCTCCTGCAACCCTCTGCCAGTGAAAACAAAGCTCGGGAGGGCTATGTGCAGCCCTCCCAAGCTCCATTTTTACTGGTAGTGGCACCACAGGCCAGTCCTTCACTGTTTCCAGGGTGGCCCCGCAGGCCAGATCTAAGCACCCCATGGGCTGGATCCAGCCCCGGGCCTTGAATTTGACACCCCTCACCTAAGACATTGCTCATTAACAGCATCAAAAGCAAAAGAACCTCTTCAGATCTTGCTTAAAAGTCAGGATGTAGAAGAAGCAACCATTATTTAGACTTCAAGCTATATAAATCTTGGCAAGTAAACTCAAAAGTAAACTGTCAGCCAAAGCGGGTTACAATGAATAATTTTTCACTTCCATAGCTATCAAAAAGGGTATGTTGGGAAGGAGTTAAACTAATATTGCTATAACTTTCTCCACCCCCTATCACCACAATGTCTACCATAGAACGTAGAGTAACAAGGTTGGAATGTGTTAACATATTCATGAACTGGAAGAACCAATGGTAACAAGGTCAGCCAATGAATAGGCATAGCAACTAAGTCAGCCAATGAGAGTTAAACATATCTGAGTCTGTGCAGAGAATCAAAACTGAAACTAGAAGGCTGGGTGTGGCTCAGTCCACTCTGTACTCTCTCTCTCTCTGAACTCTGAACTAGAAGCTGCTTGTATTTTGTTTGTAACTGCTACATTGAAGAAATAATCTACTTGTGGTATTCTATATATATATTATTATGTTTATAAAGAAGTTAATGAATCCAGCTGAATCAGTTATCTGTGTGTGCTTCTGGTTTTTATTTCTGCAACAAACTGATAGGTTATGGGCCCAGAGCACTCTGAAGACAGCATTGTAATTTAAGCTGAAGAGACTGCCTGTGTTTAAAGGAGAAACAAGGCAGAGATTGCAGGATGGCTGCTGTTGAATTTAAGGAAAACTCCGTGCCTCGATTAGGGCAGAAGAACTATATAATATGGGCTGCAAAGATGGAATGTTTCCTGAAAGCTAAGGAGCTGTGGGATATAGTTATTAATCCACCACAGGCTTTTGCAGCAGGAGAACAGAGGAAGCATGATAAAGCATTGGCTTATATCATCTTAAGTTTAGAAGATGAACAGTTTATCAATGTAGCTGATTTAAAGACTGCAAAGGAGGGCTGGCTGAAATTAAGAGCTCTGCATGTGAGTGTGTCAGCATGCAATATTGTTCAGTTATCAAGAAAATTATACAGAGCCCCTTTGCAACCAGGTAAATCTGTGGAAAGACATTTATTGCAAATGCAAACTTTGTTTGTGGAATTGGAACAGCGTGGAATGAATATTCCTGAGTCCCAGAAAGTGTTGTTAGTGTTAAACAGCCTGGATGAAACTTGGGACATTATTTCTGCAGTGTTTGAATGCAAACCAGAGCATGATTTGCATTTGGAGGCATTAAAGGCATGTTTGATTGCAGAGAAGAACAAACTCCATTATAGAAAGAGCCACAAGGAAAAATCGCTGAGGTGGGGGCCCAAGGAGCAGAGAGAGAACAATGGAAATTTCCACAGACTGGCTGTCTCCAGAGAAGAGAAAAGCAGCAGAAGATATCAGATTACAGCCCAGCAACAGATGTGTTGCTTCATTTGTGGTGAAACTTCACATTTAAAGAAGAATTGTTTGCAAAGAAAAAATTGTTTGCAAAGAAGAAATTATTTGCAAGGAGGACAATCCACTGATGGACAAATTGCTGTTGCAAAAGTTAGCTATTGCAATAGCAGAGACAAATGGTTAATAGACAGTGGGGCAAGTCAAACAATTGTTAACAATTCTAAATTGTTTTTCAGATTGGATCCAGCTGCTCGAGATGCAGTAGCCTTGGCAATTGGCCAGAGGCTAAGGTCATTGGAAGAGGCACTGTGCAAATTCCATATCTGGAAACGAGGTTTAATGATGTATTATGTGTACCTGAAATGGAGCATAATTTGCTGAGTGTCTCTAGTTTAGACAAGCAAGGATTTGAGACCACATTTGTAAATGGGAAGTGTCTCATAAAGAGAAATGTGAATGTATGTGCACAGGGCATAAAAGAGGATAATCTTTATGTGTTGCAAGGACAAAAGGTTCAATGTGCTCAAATGTTTGGAAATGAGGCATCACATTTCTTGCACAGAAGGCTTGGCCATGCCAGCTTCAGAGTTTTGCAAACGATGCAACAGTTTGCAGAAGGATTAAATTTAAAGGGATGTAAGGAATATTTGGACTATGCAGTATGTAAAGCATCAAAGTCCAAGGCATTCCCAGTAAGTAAAAGTAATAAAAGGCATACAAAAAGAGCTCTAGAGCTGGTTCATGCAGATTTGGTTGGCCCAATGCAAGCCAGTTTGGGAGGAGCAAAGTATGTGCTGGTCATTGTAGATGACTACAGCAGGTTTGGGTTCTGCTATTTACTAATGAGTAAAACAGAGGTGCTACAGAAGTTTAAGCAATGGGTAAGCTTCGTAGAAAGAAGGTATAAACAACAGGTATATCAGATGCAAACTGACAGAGGTTCAGAATTCATGTCAACAAGTTTTCAACAGTGGTTGGGACAGTTGGGAATAAAACACAGATGCACAAATCCGTACACAGCAGCGGAGAATGGTGTTGCTGAAAGGTGGAATGGAGTCTTACAAACGATGAACGACTCACTGCTGGAGGATTCTGATCTGAGCAAGTCATATTGGGGTGAAGCCATGTTGACTGCTAATTATTTAATTAATAGGTTATGGAGTTCATCCATTAATGGTACTCCATATGCAGTGTTATATGGGAGAAAGCCATCTCTGCACATTTAAGAGTTTTTAGAAGCACTGCATGGGTGCATACTCCAAAAGCAGTTAGAAGAAAGGGACAACCAAAGGCTAGAAGGCTGATTTATGGGCTATGAGCCAGGTTCAAAAAGCTATCGTTTTAGTGATGGGAGCAAGAGAATAGTGATTTCAAGGTCTGCTAGCTTTGCAGAGCAAAATTGGAAAAGAATTGATGCAAATTTATGGAATGATTCATTTAGTGATAGTGATCCACTTAGTGACAGTAACTCATTTAGTGATGGTAACTCACTCAGTGACAGTGTCAGCATTCAGGGAGGAGAAGCTGAACAAGATATGAAGCAAGAGAGGAATGAAACACAGGAGCAGGCCAGAGCGATGGGACAAAGGGATTCCACCTGACAGGTATTCTGCTAACAAAGTTAAAGTGTGTAATGTATGGTATGAGCCAAGAAACTATAAGGAAGTATTGGCATTACCTAAAATAGAACAAGTAAAATGGAAAGAAGCCATGGACAAGGAAATAGCAAAGCTGGGGGATGTAAATGGATGTACAAAAAGAAAGTACTGCCCAATAATGAGGTGCAATATAAAGCAAGGTTAGTGGCACAAGGTTTTTCACAGATGAAAAATATGCACTATGATGAGATATTCGCACCTACAGTAAAGAGTGAAAGCATAAGACTGACAATAGCATTGGCAGCAGTGCATGGCCATAAAATTTGGCATTTTGACATAACCACTGCATTCCTCAATGCAGAATTAGAGGAAGAAATTTACATGGTTCAAGCACCAGGGTATGAAAGTAAAAAGCCTAACATGGTGTATAAATTGAACAAGGCCATTTATGGGCTGAAGCAGTCAGCCAGGAATTGGAATGTATGTCTAGATAAGGCATTGAAGGGTCTTGGGTTCAAGAGTTGTAAGGCTGATGGTTGCATATACACTGTAAAGTTACAAGGTGGGGATTGCCAACTATTAGCATTTGTGGATGATCTTTGTTTCATTGCAAAGGATGTATCACAGTAAAAGGGATACTCAGGTATTTGGAGGCAACTGTGAATGTGGGTCTTCAAATACAAGTATCTGAAGAATATTAAATTATTTGATTTATATCTCTTCCAGTCATGAAGGGAGGAGTGTTAAGATATTCATGAACTGGGAGAGCCAATGGTAACAAGGTCAGCCAATGAATAGGCATAGCAACTAAGTCAGCCAATGAGAGCTAAACACATCTGAGTCTGTGCAGAGAATCAAAACTGAAACCAGAAGGCTGGGTGTGGCTCAGTCCACTCTGTACTCTCTGTCTCTGTCTCTATGAATTCTGAACTAGAAGCTGCTTATATTTTGTTTGTAACTGCTACATTGAAGAAATAATCTACTTGTGGTTTTGCATATATATTACTATGTTTATAAAGAAGTTAATGAATCTAGCTGAATCAGTTATCTGTGTGTGCTTCTGGTTTTGATTTCTGCAACAAACTCTGATAGAATGGTCCTTGGAGGTCTTCTAATCCAACCTGCTGCTTGAGCAGGAGACCCTGGCCTATACCATTCCAGAAAAATGGCTGTCCAGTCTCTTGTTGAAAACCTTCAGTGATGGAACACCCACAACTTCTGAAGCTAAGCTGTTCCACTGATTAATGTTCTTACTGTCAGGAAAGTTATCCTTAGTTCCAGTTAGCTCTCTCTTTAGTGATCTTCCACTCATTATGTGTTGTCCTGCCGTCATGTGCTATCATATCACCCCCCCCCCAGTCCTTCTCTTAGGTAGACTAGATATACCATTTCCCTGAATTGTTCATCAGTGTTTTCCAAACTTGGAGTAAAATCTACAATTTCTATGCCTTTTCCTTGCTTTCAAGAGCTGTGATTCATTCCAATCCTAATTGCCTTTCCAAACTGCCCAGAAGTGATGGCAGGGTCAGTAAGGACGCCAGAAAGGTTAAAGGTCTGTTCAAGAGAAGGCAGGCAGGAAATACAGCTATTCTCTGAGTGGCAGCAATAGAGACTCCAGGGGAGAGAATGTATAATGCTTTGCTCACCTCTCCTCCTTTTTACAGTGCCTCTGTTATGACGCTACCAAATAAACATGCAGAGGACTACTGTTTTAAAGATCATTACATAGCGTATCTGTCTGTCTATCCATCCATCTATCACTGAAGAGAATCTTAAATGCACAACCTCTTTAAATCTAAATGACAAATTTGTCCCCATCGACAAACAGTGATGTTTGATATATTAACTGTAAGGCATACTAGATACTGAAAGTTTATAGAACGTCATTTGTATTGCTGTTAGTTTATTACGTTCTTCTCCACCACCACAAAGAAAGTTTGCTTTTGGTTCTCACATCCCTTGAGAAGGGGGCCCATTCAGCAGGTGTTATTTGTTCCCTCAGGCTCAGCAGACAGAAACTGTATGGGGTAGGCAGACTTGAAGATACCCAAGCCCTAAACTACACAGGGCTTTATGGGTAATGATCAGAACCTTGAACTGCATTAGGAAACAGTGCAGCTCCCAAGGCAATGGTGTTACTTGGCAGTAATTAAGACTGTCCAGTATGTCTATCAGCCACCGAACTGTACACTAATTGAAGTTTCTGGGTGGCCTCCACTTCGAGGGCAGCACCATGTAAAGAAAATTATAGTAATCCATAGGAGAAATAATAAGGCTGTGAGTGACCATTTTTGATTCTCCTGTAAAGCCACAGTCATCCACAGTATACTAAGGAAAGTACAACACAGTGAGAGATGGTGTAATCCTAGAATTAGTGGGCTTTCAAATGAATAACCAATCAGTCTCACTGTATGCTCCTCATACAGACCCATACAGTCACCAAAAAGTTGTCCCAGCCAAAAAAAATTCGGTCTTATTTGCTACTTTCAAAGGTCAAGGTCATACCCTGATATATATATATATATATATCATCCCCTGGATTGCCATAGGTCTAGATAATCTATTTTGCCTGGGATTCTTTGTAACTGTTGCTCTATCAATTACCGTGCTCTCTTACCTTTCCCAGAAAGGAGAAGTTGGATATACAATAATATTTGTCTAATTGAATTGGCTTTTGCAGATTTCACGAAGAGGGGTATGATTAGTTCTCCCTATCGGCTCCTGCTGGCATCACCCTCTCATGGTTGACTGCCTGAATCCACTTCCCTGCCCACTCCCATTTGCTTAAATACCCAGAAAGGCAGGGGTCAAACCCCACAGTGGCAGAGTTAAGGTTACAAGCCTCAGGAGCCACACCCAAACGCCAAATAAAAAAAGCAAACACCTAATAGTCACGGAAGGTTCGACTAAACCATTGGGACTTAGGAAAAAAGAAAAGGTAAGACACAATTTACCGAAGGAGGTGTGGGAGGGACAGAGACCTTTCACATAAATATATCCCAAGTGTTCAGATTCAATGTAACATTAGGGAGCGTTTCTGCAGTAGAAATTTATAGTGTCACAGAGCCATTGATGTAGTGATATAAAGCCTTTCTCCATTAGTGATTTATCACCACAATGATGGCTGGATAACAGTATAAATCATTAGTGTGGAAATCTTTCTTGTCACCAGCTGCTTCTATTCTCTTACTAATGAGAAAACATCTGTACAAAAGTCCCATTGCATTAATATTGGCCTCTAAGTCTGGTAACCGATACAAGCAATCACAAATCTAGAACCCGAACCTGCCACCTAATGCTTCACTCTCTACTCCTGCAGCCACACCTCTGTTTTCATGGTCAAAATGTTTCATCTGTATTTTTTTTTCTTATATGGTTAATTTGTTTGGCTAGTGGACCTTCTTCCCTTGCCTAGTGTAAGATATCAGAGAGGTCCCAAAGCAAATTCGTTGGGAACCAGCCACCCAAGCTCCTCCCATGCTTGTTATGGCTGTAACATATCAGAAGGGGGAGCTGCTGTTCTAGTCCTGCTGCACTTCCGGACCATCATTGATAAGGATCAAAAGGGACCCATCTTAGAAGTGGACATATGCCAAATGGTATCCCTGTTTTTCCATTCAGTTCTATATTGTTTCAGAGGCTAATGTGGATTTTTAGGCTGTCCATCCCCAACAATCCAATCCAACATTCTGATTGCCAGGCTCCTTCCTACAGTGCCGAGGAACCCAGGGGGTATTAACTGTCCTCCATCATCTCTGTTAGCAATGCCACCAAACTATGCAATGGTAGGGTGTGGAAAGTATCTTCAATGTGTTCGTAAAAACTATTGTTTTGAAACAAGCAATCCCTTTAACAGATCTTTGATTTGGCTTGTATTTCAAGGCAGAAAACGCCATGATTTTTTCTTGATATTGCCATCCAATCACTTAAACGTCACTACACCAGTGTAAAAGCAGCGGTGAAATCTACTTACCTTCCCTACCAGTTCAGAAGCGCGCGCTTTTTCACCATCTGCGCATGCGCAGAAGGCTTTGCACATGTGCAGAGGATTAAAAAAAGAAAATGGCAATGTCCAGGAGGGTGGGTGGAGCCTCGCGCGGCCGCCATTACCGGTTCTCTGAACCACCGGCAGCCGCTGCTACTGGTATGCCCAAACCAGGCCGAACCGGTAGCATTTCACCCCTGTGTAAAAGAAAGTGCAAATTCTCTTCCTGTTTTTCCTTAGAACCAAACAAATGCCATAACTTCTTCCTTGGTGCATGCCAATCTTGTTATCCTACTTTCTTTTGAAAAAAATGTAATGGTAGAAACAATGAAATAGCAAGCTGGTGAAATGGGAACTTTAGATCTAATGCTGTCAAACTAATTCATTTTCTGATTAATCAACTAAGGTTTTAATCAATTAGATTCATGGTTAAGTTGATGAAAATTTTCCTACATAGCTGATAATTTACTTTCCTTGCTATGAATTCTGGAATTTAAAATGACATATAATAATTTGGCTACATTAAACAATCTCTCTCTCTCTCTCTCTCTCTCTCTCTCTCTCTCTCTCTCTCTCTCTCTCTCTCTCTCTCTCTCTCTCTCTCTCTCTCTCTCTCTCCCTCCCTCCCTCCCTCCCTCCCTCCCTCCCTCCCTCTCTCTCTCTCTCTCTCTCTCTCTCTCTCTCTCTCTCTCTCTCTCTTCCCTGCCCCAAAAGATTAAAGAATTAGATCCTGTTTGAAAGATAGCAAAGTCTTTAGAACAGAAAGACAATTTGGGAATCAATAGATGGATAGAAACAGAGTTGTCTGTTTCTTCTTGGATCTCAGGAGGAAGTCACAGGTTTATTGTTAATTTTTATCATACTTTTTATCATGTTGGAAAACCAAATAATTCTGATCCTGAAGTAAATATCCCTTTCTTAGGTGAATTTCCAACAATAGTTTTTGGATGAATTACAAGCCCTATTATAAATTCTCCAGGGAAGGGTATATTAAGTTAATATAGCTATTATGCAGATAAACAACTGAGTGACAACACAATAACAATAAATTTGACTTGTTACGACATAACAAACTGAGTGATAAAACTAAAATTGTATAATGAGGACAAGACAAGTGATCAGTGTATGCTTATTTTGCATACTGTAGATGCTGATGTCTGGTACTTATTAAGTATTTAAGATATATGGGAATATTGCCCAAATTTGCTTGTTATTCAGCATTAGAATGCAGCATCACTCATGACGTGTGATGATGTCATGATGTCACAGGTGCATACAGGTCCCATTTTTTTTGTCAGTTAAGGAATGACAAGAAGAGATGGATGTCACCATTTGCCCTCTGTCTCCTTCCCCCATGGGTGCTCATGATAGAAATTGACATTTGAACATTCTGCAATTTTGGTTAATATTTGACAACATTTGAAAACTAGTATGCAGTGATCAGTATTACCTGACAGTGAGTAATGCGGGACAATCAGTGCCGTAGAAGATCTGGCAGCTGACATATAGCAGTGATCATTGCTTGATAGCTCCCTTTCTCCCTGACTGCCTTCCTTCCACTGATTTCTGAAGTGGTTAACAAGAATACCAGTTAGATTCAATATGGATACATATTTAAAATATCAGTACATGAAACTTTCACAGCAAAACTAATTAAAGAGCAAAACTTGCAGAGGGGAAAAAACCAGTCAGTGGGATCATAACTTTTTCCCCTTGAACTTTGAGAGAATTTTGTGGCTTTTCTTTATTTTTAAAAACAATTTAAGCATATTTCCCATGTTAATAACTTTTTGCCTTAACACAATTGGAAATGCCAGTGATCAGAAGGCACCTCCTTCCCCAAAGAGATTGGTGGATGACATCTAGCCCTAAATAGACCACGCCATAATTTACAATTATTACAGATTTAGCAACGCAGATCAATTAGATTATTTTTTTAATTTAACAGATTTATATTAATAGGTTGATTTATTCATTTTCATGCTGCTCTTCAGGCTGGAAGCAAAGTAAAAAAAAAAGGAAAGGAAAGAAGAGCAGAAAAAGTTGTGCATTAAGTTGGAGCCCAAGATCTGTTATTAAATTGTTAGTAGGAGGATTGGTGCATTTCAATTTTAAAATTCAAGTGTCATGTTCAGAATGAAGCTATTCTTTTTTCTTTCTTTTCCTTTTTTAAATATAAAATACTGCATTTGGATTTTTTTCCTAGTTCATTTCTTTGGAGCACAGGGTCCATATGAAGACGATCAGAAACAACCTTTCAGCCACTGACTAAAAAAAAAGGCCTGTCTACTTACAGCCCCATTTTCAATACACCTTCCCATTGTTCCACAGCCATCTTTTTACCATGGTCTCTTTCTTACTTTTATTTTTTGCACTTTCTCAGTTCAAATAAATAACGTCCATACTAATTAAATTATGTGAGGGCAACTTAAAAAGTTCCTGAATATTCTTGTCTTTTATATTATATTAATGCATCATATTTACTTTCTGACTCTAACTTAAGTAGAATACTGTTTGATCCCTAATAAAATAAAATAACTACCCAGTCCTGAGATTAGTGTGAGCAACTATGGCCTGCTTGGGGGTGAATTACTTTGTTGAAATCATACTCATGGGATTAAAAATGAGTATATCCTCTGGGAAATCATAGTGCTTTCTAAATCCATTCTGAGTTTTCTTCAAAAGAACTTGTAAGGGAACAAGTAGTGCAGTATATAGAATGATTTCCCATGATCTTTGAGAAGCAATTCATCTAATTGTGTTACATTTACATAACTCCAATGCTGTCTTTCTCTGCTGGGTTCTTTCCCCCCATCCATCTGTCATATTTTATTCATTAGAACAGAAACCACAACAAGCTTCAGAAAGTTTAATGATTAAAACTATTAACAGCACTTTTGCATACAATAGATACAGCCAGTGGTGTAAATATCATCAGGGAACATTGAAGAGTCCAGAATGGGAACCAGAAGCTTCAGTTGGTGTCCATCTGAGACTAAGTCAAGGAAACTAGGCATTGATTGGTTCTGCTAAGATGCCAAAGTCTGCCTAGAACAGGGGTCAGCAACCCGCGGCTCTGGAGCCACATGTGGCTCTTTCATCCCTCTGCTGCGGCTCCCTGTCGCTCAAAATATGCGTCACAACCGCCAATGTGTGATACCTGGTGGCATACAATTTACTGAGCTTTTTGACCCCTGGTAGGCCAACCATGGATAAATCCAAGAAAAGAAAAGTTTCAGAAGAAAACAGAACGTTTAACTCAACTACATATTCTAGTTCTGTGGCTGCTCAGGAAATAGTTAGGCACGGGAAGGGTTTTGTGGCTCCCGGTGTTTTCTTTTCTGTGGGAAATGGGTCCAAATGGTTCTTTGAGTATTTAAGGTTGCTGACCCCTGGCCTAGAATAATACTGTACCTCAGCAGCACTTATAGTTGGCCGGCGATATGAAGCTTTTGGATGGACAAAGGGCCACAATAAATGTTGCCTTTGTTCTACTAAACTTCATATGATAACTGAAAGCTTCACCACTTTCAAGTTTTGAACTGACAGAAGTTGGAGTGACTTCTCTGTGAAAAGGATTCATTGTTGTTCTTTTTATCACCTCAAATCAAATCAAAGATTTATTATACACATCAAGTTAGTTCATTCAAATATCAGAGATCTGATCTTTCCATAGATATTGTAATAAGGAACATCTAACTCGCTCACCCTCCTGATTCCATAAGTGTGCAACAAAAGGGGTATTCTGAGAGTTCTTTTGTAATGGAGCAGAAAGTTGAAGCATACTTTTATTTAGGAAGATTTGACACCTGTAAATAGTTTGCCACTTTAATCCCATAATTGGAATTCTCAACACAGATAACAGGGAACAGATTTTATTTGCTTGAGATTGCATATTTCGGAGATCTAAATCCCTAATTCTCTGTGACAGTAAAATTTTAGCCTGATTAGCTCCTGACATTATTAAAACCTCAGGGGGAAAAATGTAGTACGTATATCTTGTTTCAAGGAATTTCATTGAAGCAGAAATGTAAACTTCACTATGTAGTTGACCAATAACCCTTACTGTAACAGAATAACCTGAGGCACAGTAATAGGCCTTAGATCTCACTAGCTGGAATCCAACCTCCAGATTAAAAACTAAATCCCCAACATATCCAAGAAAACCAAGAACAGAGCAGGGGCCAGTACCTGCAGCAGATGGCCCAACATTTTCAATCAGGTTTGCAGCTTCAAATAGCAACTGGATAAGCGACTTAGATTGAACATGTTTGAGTGTTGAGAGTAGATGGGGACACAGCTTTAGAATAAACAAAGTGAACAATAGAATTTGAAAGCTTTGTCATGCAGCCTTAATTCTGTGACACTCTGTGACACCAACATTGGAGATTTAAATGTATCCAAATACAAATAAGACCTTATCAATCACCGTACCTTTTCATTGCACTTCTTCAGTAAAATTCTCAAATCTTGAGAAGATTTTGCAATGTTAGTTTCCTCAGAATTAATCAACCATTGTTTGTTAAAATTGTAAACCCAAAATTATAAAAATTGGCATGTTGGGGGTGGGAGGTCAGAAACAGTAGATAAGAAATGGGCTATCAAACAAAGATGTTCCCCAAACCCTTTTTCTGTGGCTTAAAATGTTGTCAAATAGGCTCACTATACCAATGAAAGGTAAATCTTATCCCAGAAATGAAATAAGATTGTATAACAATTCCTCGCTCTCTTTTGATGTCATAATATCTTTGCCCACATAGGGATTTTTTTTAAAAAAAGTGTAACTCTTGGTGCAACCTTGATGTGACATTAGAATTGACGACAACCAAGATGATCCAAAGTTTTTGCATAATCTTCTAAAAAATGTATGTAAATGAATAAGCACAGAAATGACAAAAGGGGGGGGGAGATCCTCTTTCTCCTAAACAAAAACAGAGTCAGAGATGTGTTCTGCTTGGGCAAGATGAAAATATTAAATTCAGAACTGAAAACTCTATTACTGTTAGCCAGTTCCTGAACTATAACAATATAGAGGTAGAGATGACTAAATCAAAAGCAGTTAATGCACCTAAAGTTGACCCACCTTTACTCTGCTTGCAAGATGAAAGGCAAGGAAGCAGTAAACGTAAGGAAAGAAACCTGGTCTAAAATCAGTTTAAACTTTAAATCACTCCATGCAGTATATATAATTATGCTATTTGGGGTAAACATGAGGCAGAGTGCAGAAAAGGTATAAGAAAGAGTCAGGCATAAGAAATTAAAGCATAAGATGAGAAAGAGAAATGGCAATATAGATGAATTTCATTTTAACCAACACCATTTTTATACTATCTGTGGAAAGCTTCTTTGCCTCTCTTAAATTCATACATTGCTCCATGCTTTGCATCTTGTTCTTTAATCTTCTCATCTCTCTATTCTTGAGGATTTCATCAACCCCATTTCTCCTTCATCTTCTCCCATCCACTCTTTCTTCATATGTTTGTTTTGTCAAGCCTCATTCATGGTCTCTACATGGCCAAACCAGTTTGAGATCTCCTGGGAAAAGGCGACAACAATGGCTTCTTCTTATGAAAAAAGTACCTTTCATAAATTGTTAAAACGAGTCATTTGCTGACCCTACAAGCAAACTGTATTCACAGTTTAACAATTCTCTAATTATATCATCTATGCCCGCTGCCATATCATTTGGTAATCTTCTCATAGCATTTTAATTCCCTTTCATCCATTTCCTTTTCTTGGACACCAACCTTTGTAATTTTTTTGTTTCAACTCCACTCTTCCACATAGTTCTGTTATCATCACAGAGATGTCTGAAATACTCCTTCCAGCATTCCTTCAATTCAGTTTTATTAAATAATTGCTTTTATTTTTCATTCCATTCATTTTGCTGGAGATCCTCTCCACACACATTTGAAACCTTTTTTATGCATCAAATTCACTCTGGGTTTTCTCTGCCTTTTTTGTCTTACTTATTTATTATGTACACTGAGAGCATATGTACCAAGACAAATTCCTTGTGTGTCCAATCACACTTGGCCAATAAAAAATTCTATTCTATTCTATTCTATTCTATTCTATTCTATTCTATTCTATTCTATTCTATTCTATTCTATTCTATTCTATTCTATTCTATTCCATTCCATTCCATTCCATTCCATTCCATTCCATTTGTCATAACTATTATTTGCTTTCTTCAACTATATTATTTACAGCTATCTTTTCTTTCTATACACATATATAGGAGATTTCTCTCATTCCTCACTTTTTGCAGGAACTGCTCTCTAATATGCATGTTTTATTTCTCATCCACAGGCTCCTTCATTTATTCTTCTAAGTATCCTTCTTGTGTTTCCAATTATCGTAACTCTACACAATTCTATGGTATATTGCAATACAATTCTTGTTACTCTGTTCCAAACTCTTCCATGTCTTCTTTCCTTATGTTTATTTTTCGGTTTTGGCACAGTTTTATCCAAGCATGCCCATACTATTCTATGCAAGTTAGGATCTCCAATGTAATGACTAGTTTGCAAGTCAACACATTGTTGCCCACATCCCACCAACTAAGATGTATGTGTTGTGCGCCACCACTCAAGATGTGATGGGTTTCAAACTATTGCCAAACACAGTTATATAGGAGCTTACCATATTTTTTTCCTAGTTATTGTGGATGGGGAAAGCTGAGAAATAGTTCTTGGATTGTATTTATACTGTGATTCTATATATTTGTCCAATTTCTGAGGCATTCTAGGTTTTGAATTATAAGCAGACTACATAACTAAAAAAAAGGCATTTCAAAACCCCTTTCAAACACAGAGCTAGTTTTCCTGTGGTCCGGTTGTCAATATAAAAACTCTATTTCGATGATCTAAATGCTAAAATCCAGCCTTTTGCTTTAGACTGATCCTAGAACGCAGAATTATTTTGCCTGCTTTATCAATTTAACAATTTACTGTTTACAGCTCCATCTACAATAGCTCTCACAGTGCTAAATAACATTGCTTTAACAAATGCTTGATATTAGATTTGCTCCTTCTCCTTAAACATGAAGACATACAGGCTGGAAATTTGCCACCCAGAACAGGAACTTCTAGCCAATAAAGAAATAGGTGACACAGCTATGTAAGGTGGTTCCACCCTTATCAGCCTCTTCATCCTTTGATCTGGCATTAATGGTTGCTATGAAACACCCACACATTTACTTTCCATTTTTAATGTTAAGAAACTAGTGGCTCTTTTCCTATGATCTGGGATTTCCCATGTGTTTTCAATCCAGTAAAGAAAAACAGAAATTCTAAGTTTAGCCTGAGGCATAACTTTGCAATTCGGTGATCCAACAGAACTTGCTGTTTCTCAATCTCCATTTACTTCGATAGGCTTTGTGAAAAGTTCTCTTTTCTGGACCTAAAGAAAGTACAGGAATTAGTGCAGAAGTGATGCCCGGGTGGATTGTACCCTATATTTATCTTATCACAATCTTCTATGGACTTAACTGCCTTTGATCTTATCTAATAATAGATAAATGGCTAAAATAATCACCATTTAAACATATTAGGTTGTTTGACATAGGTACTACACACAAGGAAAATCAATAATGATTATACAATCAGGAGATACAATGTAAACGGCATACCACAAATGCCTTTGCACAGTTAGATAACATCACAGATCTCCTAATGAAAGTCAATAGCTATTTGTTTTCAGAAGCAGCACTTGAACTTTGAGGGTATTCATTTTTGCAATTACTAATCCAGCTGTGTGTGCAAGGTTTTAAAACAAATGAATATCAAAGAAAGAATGACAAGTAGACTCAACAAACAAGTGTGTGAGAAAGAACTTCGGTACCCTTTTGAAAACCAAGTAGCTCTATCAGTTTTCACAAGAGAAAACTAGTATTAGCCAGATCAGCTTGATGATGAATCACTCTCTGGGCACAATATAATCAAAATTATATGCTAACTGTTTTTAAAAGGGAGAATATAAGTGGACATTAATGCTCACATGGAAGTCAATGCTATATTTCTATTATTTTCTGCATATTTATCATCTATCTATCTATCTATCTATCTATCTATCTATCTATCTATCTATCTATCTATCTATCTATCATCTATCATCTATCATCTCCTCTCTCTCTCTCTCTCTCTCTCTCTCTCTCTCTCTCTCTCTCTCTCTCTCCCTCCCTCCCTCCACCTATCTATCTACCTATCTATCTACCTACCTACCTACCTACCTACCTACCTACCTACCTACCTACCTACCATCTATCTATCTATCTATCTATCTATCTATCTATCTATCTATCTATCTATCTATCTATCTATCTATCTATCTACCTACCTACCTACCTACCTACCTACCTACCTACCTACCTACCTACCTACCTTATCTATCTATCTATCTATCTATCTATCTATCTATCTATCTATCTATCTATCTATCTATCTATCTATCTATCTATCTATCTAGCTATCTAGCTATCTAGCTATCTATCTAGCTATCTAGCTATCTAGCTATCTATCTCTCATCTATCTATCTATCTATCTATCTATCTATCTATCTATCTATCTATCTATCTATCTATCTATCTATCTATCTATCTACCTACCTACCTACCTACCTACCTACCTACCTACCTACCTACCTACCTACCTACCTAATCTATCTATCTATCTATCTATCTATCTATCTATCTATCTATCTATCTATCTATCTATCTATCTATCTATCTATCTATCTATCTATCATCAATCAATCTATCTCTCTATCTCTCTATCTCTCTATCTCTCTATCTCTCATCTATCTATCTATCTATCTATCTATCTATCTATCTATCTATCTATCTATCTATCTATCTATCTATCTATCTATCTACCTACCTACCTACCTACCTACCTACCTACCTACCTACCTACCTACCTACCTATCTATCTATCTATCTAGCTATCTAGCTATCTAGCTATCTAGCTATCTAGCTATCTAGCTATCTATCTATCTATCTATCTATCTATCTATCTATCTATCTATCTATCTATCTATCTATCTATCTATCTATCTATCTATCTATCTATCTATCTATCTGCCTACCTACCTACCTACCTACCTACCTACCTACCTACCTACCTACCTAATCTATCTATCTATCTATCTATCTATCTATCTATCTATCTATCTATCTATCTATCTATCTATCTATCTATCTATCTATCTATCATCAATCAATCTATCTCTCTATCTCTCTATCTCTCTATCTCTCTATCTCTCATCTCTCTATCTATCTATCTATCTATCTATCTATCTATCTATCTATCTATCTATCTACCTACCTACCTACCTACCTACCTACCTACCTACCTACCTACCTACCTACCTACCTATCTATCTATCTATCTATCTATCTATCTATCTATCTATCTATCTATCATCATGTATCTATCATCACAAATGTATTGGGTATTTGATTTATGGCATGTGGAGACCACATAGTTCTGCATTCATAGACTTTGATGTTCACTGTCCTGAGGTTGACAGAATGCCCAGCTCTGATTTGTATTTTTGTTGGTTTGGTTTTGAAGAGACGATAGTACCATGGAGAGGCAGGTGTAACACACTCCAACCAGAAGCACATATTGGCATCTGGGAATATGTGTGGAATATGCACACTATACTTTTTATTGGAAATTCACCAGAAGGAGTAGGAACAAGCCTGCTCTTCCAACCACTATTTTCATTCAATGCTTGAGAGGATGTAGCTTAGTTTGTTTCTTCTCTTTAAAACAAAACCAAAAATAATGTCTGTTGGAATATTCATGACTGGGAGAGCCATGTGATTGAGTCAGCCAATCTGGCTGAAGTGTTAATTGAGCATGTCCAGAAACTTAGCAAGAAGAAGGGCGTGGTTTACTCAGTCCACCATTAAAGCTTGCTGTGAAAACATCTCAACATGTGATCTGAAACAAAGTGTGGTATTGTTAATGTTTTATTCTACTTATAAAGAAGTTATTTGAATCAGCAAAATGCAGTTATCTTTTGAAGCTTCTGATTTATTGCGTAACTCTGACAGGTTATGGGCCCAGAAATCGCTCAAGAAGTAAAGTTAAAACTGCATTGTAATTTAAAGCTGATAAGAAGCTGTCTGTGTTGTTAAAGGAACAGGCAGAGAAGAAAAATAAAGCAGGATGGCTGCTGCTATGGAATTTAAAGACAGTCCAATACCTAAATTGGGGAAGAAAAATTATTTAATTTGGGCTGCAAAAATGGAATGTTTTTTGAAAGCAAAAGAATTATGGGACATTGTAGCAGACCCCCCACAAGGTGTGCTTGGAGCAGCAGATCAAAAGGCTCATGACAAAGCTATGGCTTATCTTCTTTTAAGTCTGGGGGATGATCAATTCTTAAATGTAGCTGAATTAAAGTCTGCAAAAGAAATATGGCAGAAATTGAAAGCAGTACATGTCAATGTTTCTGCGTGTAATGTGGTCCAACTTTCAAGAAAGCTTTTCAGAATGAGTTTGCAGACAGGAGATTCTATGGAAGATCATTTAATGAAAATGCAGTCTAATTTTCTAGAATTGGAGCAACGTGGAGTAAAGTTTCCAGAGTCCCAGAAAGTTTTATTAGTGTTAAATAGTTTGGATCAGAGCTGGGAGACTGTATCAGCTATTTTTGAAAGTAAGCCAGAAGCAGATTTGAATTTGGAGGCTTTGAAATCGTGTTTATTGAATGAATATGAGAAAAGGCTTTTCAGCCATGCTGATGGAAAATTCCACAGGCGGGGGCTCAACAAGGAGTACAGTGGAAACTTACAGCAAGTCTCCAGCAAAATTTTCCACAGGCTGCCTATCTCTAGCAACAGCCGAGGTGTCTGCAGACAAGAGGAAAGCAGAGGCAGGAGAGATCAAGTTACACAGCAACAATTCTTCAAGCAAGTTAAAAAAGCATGTTTCATTTGTGGAGAGACAAATCATCTGCAGAAAAGCTGTGCACAGAGAAGAAATGTGCAAGACAAGAGACATTATTTGCAAGGACAGATTGCAGTTGCAAAAGTTTGTTATAATAACAATAGAGACAAATGGTTGATTGACAGTGGGGCTAGTCAAACAATTGTTAATAATTCTGACTTATTTTCCAGATTTTTCCCAGGAAACCATGAAGAAGTGGCCTTAGCCAATGGTCAAAAGGCTAAAATCATTGGAAGAGGCGATGTGCAAATTCCATATTTGGACTCCAGGTTTACTGATGTGTTATGTGTACCTGAAATGGAGCATAATTTGTTAAGTGTGTCTAGTTTAGACAAGCAAGGTTATGAAACCACATTTGTTAATGGGAAGTGTATCATCCAAAGAAATGGGAATGTTTGTGCACAGGGCATAAAAGAGGATAATCTTTATGTATTGCAGGGACAAAAGGTCCCACATTGTTCCCAGATATTTAAAAATGTAGCAGAACACAATTCATGTGTTCATCTTCTGCACAGACGACTTGGTCATGCTAATTTTAAGGTTGTTCAACAAATGAAAGAATTTGCAGAAGGATTAGATTTGAAGGGATGTAAGGCATATTTGGATTGTGCAGTATGCAAAGCATCGAAATCCAAAGCATTCCCAGTTAGCAAATTTAGCACAAGACAAACCACAAAAGCTCTAGAACTGGTGCATGCTGATTTAATTGGGCCTATGCAAGCCAGTTTGGGAGGAGCAAAGTATGCGCTGGTCATTGTGGATGACTACAGCAGGTTTGGGTTTTGCTACTTACTTAAGAGTAAAACAGAGGTGCTACAGCAATTTAAGCAATGGTTAAGCTTTGTAGAGAGAAGGTACAAAAACAGGTATGTCAGTTGCAAACTGACAGAGGTGCTGAGTTTATGTCAACAAATTTTCAACAATGGTTGAGACAATTGGGAATAAGACACAGGCGCACAAATCCTTACACACCAGGAGAGAACGGAGTGGCTGAAAGGAGGAATGGTGTTTTGCAAACAATGAAAGACTCATTACTGGAGGATTCTGGTATGAGCAGGTCATATTGGGGTGAAGCCATACTGACTGCCAATTATTTAGTAAATAGGTTGTGGAGTTCATCCATCAATAATACTCCATATGCAATGCTATATGGGAGAAAGCCTTCTCTAGCACATTTAAAAATATTTGGAAGTACTGCTTGGGTACATATTCCAAAGGCAATCAGAAGAAAGGGACAACAAAAGGCTAGAAAGCTCAGATTTGTGGGCTATGAGCCAGGCTCAAAAGGGTATCGCTTTAGCGATGGAAGTAAAAGGATAGTAATTTCAAGGTCTGCTAGTTTTGCAGAACAAAATTGGAACAGAATTGATGCAAATTCTGAAAATGTCTCACTTAGTGACGGTGATCCACTTAGCGATGGTGATCCACTTAGTGACAATAACTCATGTAATGATGGTGAATCATTTACTGAAGGTGTCTATGTTCAGGGAGGAGAGTCTGAACAAGATATGAAGCCAGAAAAGCTTGAAACACAAGTACAGGCAATGCCACGTAGGTCAGAGCGTAGGAACAGAGGGGTTCCGCCAGACAGGTATTCTGCCAGTAAAGTTAAAGTGTGTAATGTGTGGTATGAGCCAAGAAACTATAAGGAAGTATTGGCATTACCAAAAGTTGAACAAGAAAAGTGGAAGGAAGCCATGGATAAAGAGATGAAATCCATGGGAGATCATGAAGTGTTCACATCTATGACTTTGCCACAGGGTACGAAAGCTGTAGGATGTAAGTGGGTATATAAGAAAAAGGTATTACCCAATAATGAAGTACAGTATAAGGCAAGGTTGGTGGCACAAGGTTTTTCTCAATTAAAGAATGTGCACTATGATGAGGTGTTCGCGCCAACTGTAAAAGCTGAGAGCATAAGACTAGCACTGGCATTAGCATCAGCATACAGGCATAGAATTTGGCATTTTGATATAACCACTGCATTCCTCAATGCTGAATTAGAGGAAGAAATTTATATGGTTCAAGCGCCAGGGTATGAAAATAAAAAGCCTAACATGGTGTATAAATTGAACAAGGCCATTTATGGGCTGAAGCAGTCAGCCAGAAATTGGAATATCTGTTTAGATACTGCATTGAAAGGTCTTGGGTTCAAGAGTTGCAAAGCTGATGGTTGCATATACACTGGAAAGTTACAAGGTGGGAATTGTCTACTATTAGCATTTGTGGATGATCTTTGTTTCATTGCAAAGGATGCATCACAAGTTAAAGAATTTGCTAATAAGTTAGAAAAGAAATTTGAATTAAAGAATTTGGGAGAAATAAAGAATTATCTTGGTGTAGAGATACAAAAAACTGAAAAAGGTGGTTATATTCTCAGTCAAAGGAGAAAAATTGAACAATTATTAGAGAAATATAACATGAAAGATTGTAATATTGCTCCTACACCTATGAGCACAGATTTTTACAATAGTTTGGGTGAGGATAAAAGTGAAGCCTGTGATCAGGAGATATATCACTCTGCAATAGGGAGTCTGTTATATCTGTCACAGTGGTCCAGACCAGACATAGCTTGTGCAGTGAGCATCTTAAGTCGCTTTACTGCTACACCTACAAAGTTGCATTGGATGGGTGTGAAAAGAATTCTCAGATATTTGAAGGGAACTGTGAATTTGGGTCTTCAAATAAAGGTCACTGAAGAATTAAAATTGAAATGTTATGTTGATAGTGATTATGCAAATGATGTAAAAACCAGAAAGTCTAATTCTGGAATTGTAATATTGTTTGGAGGGGCTTTAATTGGTTGGAAGTCCAGAAAACAAACAACGGTTGCTATTTCAACTGCGGAAGCAGAGTTTATTGCATTGTCTGAGTTATGTTCTGAAGTAGTTTGGTATGTACAGTTGTTACAAGATTTAAATGTAAATGTAAATGAAGCTGTTACTGTTTATGAAGATAATGCTGCTTGTATAAAAATGGCAACAGGTGACAGGGTGAAGAACAGAAGTAAACATGTGGACATTAAGTATTGTAATGTCAGGGAAGCTGTAAAAGAAAAATTGATACGTTTACATCATTGTTCTTCAGAGGATAATTTAGCAGACATGATGACCAAACCATTGGGTGGCGTCCATTATAGGAAATGTTTAAATCCAATAGGTTTGATGTCTCTCCCAGTAATGAAGGGAGGAGTGTTGGAATATTCATGACTGGGAGAGCCATGTGATTGAGTCAGCCAATCTGGCTGAAGTGTTAATTGAGCATGTCCAGAAACTTAGCAAGAAGAAGGGCGTGGTTTACTCAGTCCACCATTAAAGCTTGCTGTGAAAACATCTCAACATGTGATCTGAAACAAAGTGTGGTATTGTTAATGTTTTATTCTACTTATAAAGAAGTTATTTGAATCAGCAAAATGCAGTTATCTTTTGAAGCTTCTGATTTATTGCGTAACTCTGACAATGTCTATTGCAGAAGGTCTTCGTTTTTATTATTCATGTTATAGGCTGAAAAAAAGCCATGTTCATTGTTTCAAGGTGGCCTAACTTATTGGTCTTTCAAAATGTCTAGAATTGTAGAGATGTTTCTACTAAGAAACGTCTTAAATCTGTAATTATTTTTGTGAATATCTTTGTAATGCCTCTTCTCTTTCAGTACCCCTCTGAAAATTTATCTTTTTTAAAAAAAAGACGTTTGGGCTTAATTTCTCAGTCTTCTCACATTGTAACCCAAGGATTGCCCACATAGCAGAATTGCTTGCTTGCTTGCTGCTACTACTCAGTCTTATTCCCCTTTCCTGCTGCCTTTTCATACTGCAGTTTTTGGATTGTAAGCTCTTTGCAGACTGTTGTTTCAGTTTTGATTATGGTCTTCCATAATGAGATATGCACATTGATGGTGCCATATAAGTGGAGGCATATTTAGAGAAACAGTATTTTACTGTTCATGTACCTGTAATTGGAGGAGCTGCCCAAAATTCAGTGACTGGTAAACATCCAGCTGGAAAAAAAATATTAATTGATAATTAATTCTCTTTAAAAATGAAGGACTTCTGAAGGTACGAAACCCAACATTCTGTATCTTTGATCTCTTAGTCTCTTCAACATGGCTGTCACATTTACTGTTTACATTTTTCTTTGTAATCACCTCTATTATGCACTTCATCACCTTCCCCGCCCCCATGATTCGACTTAATGGTTTTAAACGGGAAGGAAATGACTTGTCTTGGCTGCCAGCACTTGACACTTTTATGGGTCATTTGTAATGAAGCCATTCTTTGGTTTTAATGGAGACCTTGATTTGGATTGGTGTGAATAATCGTCAAAAGGTGATTAATTAAATAATCACCGCAAGCAGCGCCCTGTAAAATGAATCAACGCATTACGTTAATGTAATACACTGATCCAAAAGTTAGTTTATTTCTGCCGCAGACTTTGAATTCTATGCATTTAAACAAGCTTTAAGCCCAGCTGTATAATTTACTATACATTAATTATACATTGCGCGTGTCCAAAGAAAGTGTTTTACACCTTTTTATTAAAGCTTAGTAAAGTATACTGTCATGCTGTTTAATAACAGAAAGCTAGATACTTGTGGGAAAAAATATATATAATTCACCTGATCATTAAGCAGAGTCATTTGAAAATTAAATAAAATTCACTTTGATTTAATTTCAGGAAATGTCAGCATGTTTTAGAAATGTGATACCTTAGCTATTGGAACAATCTATTATTTGTTGAAAGCAACTCCTAAATGTTTACTTATGTGGATTCAAAGACTTCGAAGAGGGATCGTTAAAGGGTTAGTCAGACATGAGATAAATTAATAAGCTCTACAGAATTATCAAGTGGTGTTCTTGAATTCAGGGAGTACTCCAAGGAACCAGGGTCTGCTTTGAATTTTTTTCCCTGAAATTAAACACACACATCTACTCAAAAGATATATAAAAGCACCATTGCCTCTGTTCTATTGACCTAAAGTTATTTTAAAAGGTTTAAATCCTGAGTAAATAAATGTGGTATTTATTTATAACAGCAGTGGCTTTTCTCTCTAAGGAAAAGATTTGATGTTAGGAACAGCAGCCAATACCATTAATTTAGGAAGTACAAAAGATGCTTCTGTACAGGAAATTTTGAACACGGGGGGGGGGGCTTGGTGTGCCTATTCCAGGTGAGGAACAGCAAGCAGTGTAGCCCACGGTGTTAAAATTCACAAAGGTTTGTGACACAAGTCTCACAGATAGGAAGTAAGTGCTTGAAAGTCTCTGAAGGACAAGCAAAGGGACTCCTTCCTAGTTCATTGGTCTACCTAACTTGCACTGGGATGTTTTCCCAGCTCCAATGCTGAGATATGAAGGACCGAATATTGTACAAGCTTTTTTTGTGTGAGAAGCATGCTCTCTCATCAAAATATGGTCCCTCATTTGCAGCCTCTCATTTTATCCATTTGGTGCCACTATCATTTACTGATGCTCCATATGGGGTGTCACAAAGATGCTTTTCAAAAGGCAACTGGACTTTCTTGGGGTTTTTTTCCTTTAAAACATTTCTCTTCTCATCCACAAAGCTTCTTCTGTTCTGATTGAATAATGGGGAATGGAAGGATTTATATTCCTTAGCAGTCATCTGGTTGTTAGCACTCTGAAGGTCAGTCGCTAGCTCTCTGAGGCCACTTGGGGATTTATTTGTACCTCAGGGTCACCTGAATCAGCAAACCTTCTTGGGACAGCTGAAAGGACTGTGTGATAGACAAGAGATAGGTTGTTGAATAGCCCTCTGTTTAGAGAGGGCTATTCAATTTAAATATAAATGGCCTCTTTGGTTTATACTTCTTCCATGTAGGGATTGACTACAATGGGAGACACAGGTGAACTCATGGTGCAATCATGTTTTGCGCACGCCCCCTCGTGTGATTTTGCTTCAGCGCATGCGCGGAATGAAAATCTCATGAAATTGCGTGCGTGTGCGCGCGTCCCCTCGCAAGATTTTGGCAAGATTTTGCTTCTACGCATGTGCAGAAGCAACATTGCCCAAAAATCCAGTAGCGGAGAGAGCACGTGCAAACAGCACCATCTGCTGGCCGCTACCTATACTGTAGAGTGGGCCGCACCGGTAGCAACCCACCTCTGATATGGAGTGTTTGAGGAGGAATTCATTCTGCACACCACCGTTAGGGAAAGCGTCATGTTTGCTTATTGGTTTATACAGTTACAATGAGATTCCATTCTTGTATTTTTCACTGGAGAGACTCCCGAGAGCCCTCGGGATTCAAAGATGCCTAATTTTTGAATAAATCATGCCTTTTGTATGCAAACTATTTTCAAGGATAAGGGTAACATTAAAGTAGACTGAAGAGGAAATGCCCAGACTCATGTATAGTGAACCTGTATCTCTGCCAAAGTATAAACATGGAAGGGAAGGGGGGGAAAAAACTCTTAAAGGATTATTTTGGGGCATAACATTTCTGCAAAATATTTCTGTCTACAAAATATTTCAGTAGGTTGACAACAGCCCCATTTCAGTCAAACATGAAATAGTTCCAATGTGTTAAGTGATGATGACAGAAAAGGCAGCACTTCAGAGAGAAAGGTGGGTGTCTGCTGTACTCTAAAGGCAAACAGCTGTTTTGAACTGTGAAAACTATTTAAAGGTTTAGTGTACACCTTGGATTCCTGCTGTCTACATAAGTACAGAGACCTAAATCCACTGCAGACTGGGACTATCTGATCAAAGTAGTAGTTAAATCTATCCATGGAAAATCTAAGTAGCCTTTGGAGGCAACTCTTTGAATGCAGATTAGTGATTTCATTGAAGTAGTCAATCAACAGGGCATTTCCCTCCCCTGTTCCTGGCTGTTAGAATGTCATTGAACAGAGAAAAAGAAAGAGAGAGAGAAAGAAAGAAAAAGAAAGAAAGAAAGAGAAAGAAAGAATGAAAGAAAGAAAAAGAAAGAAAGAAAGAAAGAAAAAAAGAAAAAAGAGAAAAGTGTCAAAGAGAATATGCTTGTATACACATGCACAAATGGACACACACACACACACACACACACACACACTTGCTCTTTGTAAGACTTGATCCCATGAATCTGCTTGAGACTCAAGATCATTTCAGAGGTAGCTACAGGAATGAATCCCACAAAGGGACTAGGTTTAATCATCCAATCTCAGACTGTATTGATTTTGGAACTACTTGCAATGACTATATAAATAAGCCATTTCTTTGCAACTGTAGCTGGAGTCGGTCATGAACCCAAAAACCTTCACAACCTAGTCCAAAGTGAATTATGCCCTGCAGAAATAAATTAATAAAACCAACACATCTAGGTTTCTCAACCAACTTATTTTCGCGTTTCAAGAGCTTAAAAATATAAAATCAATAATCATTTAGTCATAAGGGTAAATGAAGCGACAGAACATCAAAGTATACCCTTTAGCCATTCAAGTCATTCTTGGTAATTTATCTCATCAAAAGGCAGGGGTAATAATCCTTTCCACTCTGAGACAAGCCGCCACACAGCTGCTGTATTATCCCAGAGTAAACAAGTTTGGAGAAAATATTAAAAATCGATATCTGTTTCCTTCTATCAGGCCAGATGGCATCCATCATAAATCTGTTTTTTTAAAGAGTTCTTTAACTTGAGCAGACTGTGAAAGACAACTGCATTAACGACAGAAAACTCTGCTCCATTTAATGGGAATTGACAGCTGGATTTCCTTACACTTGCAATTTGAAGGCAATGAGACAATTTTCTGAAAATTAAACAGACATGCAAAAAACAATCTGTTACATTTACAGCGCCTAGGCACAGGAAGTGTGGCAAGGACTGGGGACTCCAAGCAGTCACAGTGGATTTGCAAAATGCATGAGAGCACAAATGGAAAGGGAGGACTGGTCTGCTACGGGGAAGTTCTTCGCATTGGGCCATTTCAGATTAAAGTGACATTGTGTCTTTCCTCTAAACAGTCCTGCAGGACTGCATTTACGTAACATGTAGGCGAAATGTTCAAGCTATTTCTTGTGAGTATCATTGGAGGTAGTATCTTACAAAGACTCATTCTTAGAGTATACAGGTATGCTAGGAAAACAGTTAAAACCCTCTTAACATTTCATTCTCACTCATCCAGCAACCTGCATATACTGTGCATCCAATAATGCAAACTTCTCAACCTGAAGGCTGAAGTGGTACAATCTCAGGGTGATTTTGTCATCTTATTTTTGATGTTTATGTAGTCACAGATATACATTTATCAGGAGCCACTCAAGCACACCCAGGGAGCATAGTCCCTCCCTCCCTCCCTCCCTCCCTCCCTTTTTCCTCCCTCCTTCCCTCCCTTCCCTTTTTCCTCCCTCCTTCCCTCCCTTCCCTTCCCTTCTTTGTCTGCTTATTACAAACTTTAATAAATGAGTTTATCTGTAAGAGAAACTGCTATAAAGCTCCTTTTGCTTTCTTTCTTGGACTGTTTCTCACTGAACAATTGAGCATCTCATAGCTGTTTTGGCCTTCCATTTTGAAAAGGGATAGTCAGCTAGAAGTGGGGTTTGTAGTACTCAAACTGATCTTCCATTATGTAGAAAGTTCATGTTGCCTCCGGTGGCAGATATTAAGGACCAGTTCAGACAGAACCTCGCATACTACCTGATCTACCCTTCACCCTCAAGGCTAGACTGCTATTCTCAGAGGCAGTACCTGACACTACCCCTCTTTGAAAATAGGATTTAGCTGTCAATCCATTTGCCTTTTGAATGTTGGGATTTTACCCATTTTCCATTGTCTTTCACTTCAGGCTGTAAACTATCTTGGTTGAATTCTGATGATGATCTTTTGTTCTGACATTTTAGTAAAAAAAATAACACAATTCAATAGAAGTAAAACCTGCAGCAACAGTATTGCGTCAGAGCTGAAATCCTAGTTCTAGAGCAGGGCTGAGGAATTATGGCCCTTTTATGACTTGTCGACTTGAACTCCCAGAATTCCTGAGCCAGCCATGATGAATTCTGGGAGTTGAAGTCCACAAGTCATAAAGGAGACATAGTTCCCCACCCCTGCTCTAAAGGATTAGACCCAACCACAGCAGGCAGACAACATGGATTAAGCATGTTGATTAATCATACCATACAATGTTTATATACACATTTTTCTGATATCAAAGATACTCTGAGATAGTGGAGGTGTTTCATAAAAAGAGAAAGAAAAATGTTCAAAACTTTTTGTACAATGTTTTAATTTGTCAACTTGTACTGATTTCTCAAAGCTTCTCAAGGCTCTTTTTTCCTTATCAATTATTTATTTAGCTTTATAATTAAGAATTCTTTTCATGGGAAGACTGGTATAAAAATAGAAGAAATAAAGGTCATGATCCATAATATGGTCAATGAGTTCTGCAGATACATTTCCATCTTATTTTTTCATGTTTATTTTCATTGTTAAAGATACTAGAGAGGGCTGTAAATACTATGAAGCAGTATATAAGTCTAAGTGCTACTGCTACTGCTACTGCTATTGCTACTGTAACTTTATAGAAAATATTCATTTTTGAATTTTGAAAGAAAACCAACGTTGTGTTATTTATCATATTTCTACACCATCCATGTCACCTAAAGGACCCAGGACAAATTTCCTTTACAAATAATAAAATTCCATTTTGATTCCTTGATACTTCTCCTCTAATTATGTTGACTCTACACAGTTGTAGTTTATGTTCAATTATTGTGGCCTATCTCATTTATGAACTTTTTATTTTTATTGTTTAGGAATATTACAATAAGTTGTTTCTGAATTATTTGATACAGTGTTAGCCATTGGTTTTTAATAGATTAAAAACTTCTCTGATGTTCTTCATATTGTGACTGTGCTACTCATAATCTGTTTCATTTTTACACCAGTAAAGCAAATATTTGTTAGGCTCAAACTGTGGGGTATTTGGTGCTCTCTAAGCATTCTTGCAGATGTTTCATTATCAAACTAAGAAACATCTTCAGCACTAGTAGAGAGTGGGGTTTGCTCTCATTTTATATACTAGTGGCTTGCCCTGTCTGTATTGGTGGGAGTGGTCTTGGAGGATCCTTGAACTGTTGTTTACTCTTAACTTGTTTGTCTGTGTTGGTAGTTCCCTGATTGCAGTATTATTTGCTTCTTGATTGTCAGTCTAATTTTAATCTTGGAGTTAATCTCTGCTCATCTGAGTGTTGATTGTTGGTTAGGAAGTGTTTTAGGTTTTTTGTTGCCAAAAAATGCTAGAGAATTATTGGAAGCCTGGTATTTAGACAAATCAGTCATCAACAGGTACATAGACATAAATATTATCTACATACCATTCAAAAGAGACAACCAAAAAGCTATATTAATAATTCTTTAGGTCTTGGACTGAAGATTCAAAGGAGACTCAAAGGAAAAGTATTTGAAGAGATGGGAGAGTCATATGAAAGTATTTTCTATCACGTTTTTGTAACTCTGATGTTCAACAAATGAAACAGAATAAGTACCACGATTTGCAACAAGGTAGATAAGAAAAATGGAAATGAATGGAAAGTATCCTGGAGAGAAAACCTTAATTTGATAAAGGATAATATTGATTGTTCTCTTGTATATACTGTACATCCAAAAACTACTTAATGCTGTTATCTGAAGAAAAATGTTATTTATCCTGGAGTGCATGCTGGACTTCCAAAAGAAACAAGACTTAAAACCAGGAAATATAGATGCTTTGACTAAAAACCAGAATTCATTATTCATACTAGTAAACATTTGCTTCATTCATTCTTTAGAGCAGGGGGTTCTTAACCTTTGTGTGCCATAGACTCCTTTGAGAGTCTAGTGAAATCTGCAGACCTCATAAACACATTTAAATGCATAAAATAAAATATATAGATATATATTGCATTACAAAAGAAATAAACTATGCTCAAAATGCTGCGCTCAAAATATTAAAAATAAATATATAATATATAATATAAATATAGGTATTCCGTTATTAAATCAATTAAATTTAAAACAAGGCACTACCCTTTTTAGCATATAGCTATTTTAGAATAATGAGATGCTGAGCTCATTTTCATATTTACAGAGATCTTTTGCCTTGTCTTTCTTTGTCTCCTACAGCATTAGGCTCTCCAGCTACTCTAGAAGAAATATATATCAAAGCAGTAGTGAGAACACGCTCCTAATTTCTTGTTTTGGGATCTTTTCTATGATTGTTTAATGCCAAGATCTTGTTTTATGGCTAACTCCTTCCTCCTCATATTTCCCCCACAACAACAACCCTGTGAGGGTGGGTTGGGCTGAGAGAGAGTGATTGTCCTAAAGTCATCCACTGGTTTTCCTGGCTAGGCTGAGATTAGAACTCAGAGCCTCCTGGTTTCTAGCCTGGTGTCTAAACCATGAGACCAAATGGGCAGAAGAAATTCAGACTGTATCACACTAAGGAAGATTATTTAATTCAGCATACTTCATATTCTAATATTATTAAAGTGAGTATTTTCATGTCTCCTTCTAGAGTGATAATCTTACCATCTGGCTAATTGTGGAAAAAATAAATAGAGCTGTAATTATACTAAAATTAAACTAAAATTCAGATTTCCATATTCTACTTACAACATGTACATTCAGATATATTTGTATAGAATTGGACTGTAATATCATTACTAGTTTTGACATAAGCACTTTTCCCCCTCCAGTCTTCTACAAGTCAATACACTTTAAATAGTTCACCTTAGAGCGTGCTAAGGTAATGTTAAATAATTTATCAGAAAAGTTTAAATTCAGCCCATGTGTATAGTATAAAGTGTGTGTACAGCTGAGTTGTACCTTTAAAATGGAAAATAAAATATTCATATGGAATCATGAGAAGAAAACAAAGGTTCATATTTCCTTTCCTTTCCTTTCCTTTTCTTCTCTAAGCTATGAACATGGATCCTTTTGCTCCTTCAGCACGTGGCATAACATTTTAACTCAACTAATTTCTGCCAGCACTGATTTTTCTTTATTTGACATCTATTTACACAAATTACTGATTTTAAATTGTTAAATCCAACAATTTCAACCCCAGAACACTTCCAGCATTATCATGAAATCAACATTTATATGTAGCATTTAGATTCACTTGCTTCTAGGGGAAAGAGCATCAGTTCTATGTTTTCTTCCCTCTTTGAAGGAGAATCCAGAAATAAAGTCAGAAGCAAGTAAGTAACACCGGAGTGTATTTAGTTGATCAGTGAAGAGGTAGCAAATTATTTATAGTCATTACAAAAAAAAAATTCATTTGTAATGTATGCAATTGAGATGAAATATTTAAATGATAAAAATACTGTAACTGCTGAATTACAGAGTATGATCCATCTTCCAGTACACAGGTAATGTGCTCCTGGTAGGAATACAGTAATCCCTCGTTTTTCACGGGGGTTACGTTCCAAAAAGAACCCGTGATAGGCGAAATCCGTGAAGTAGGAACCTTTATTTTTTTTAACCCCTCCTACCCGACTTCTGCGTTTTTGGCACCCAAAAAAATCCTGAAAAATCCTCCAACCTCTCCCTCTCTTGACGTCTGCTGTGGCTGCTTGGCACTGATCTCCTGAGCGAGCTTGTAGGCCGTTCCCTCGTCGATTTGGCCCGAATGGCCATTTTTCCTCAGGGAAAGCTGGCAGTGCGGCCCGCCCTACAGCTGATGAGCGGCAGTCCTGCGCACGTGCAGAGCTCATCGGACTGCTTTACTCGCCTGCCACTGCCAGACTGAAGCAGGAGACCACCACGCAGGCGCAGAACTCATCGGAGAGGTTTGTGAGTCCCGGAGCCGCGCGCTTTGTCGCTGACTGCCTGGCTGCCCACGTAAATCCGTGAAGCAGTGAGACCGTGAAAGGTGAACCGCAATATAGCGAGGGATTACTGTATAACAATTTTCGTAGTGCTGTGAAGAAGGCTGAGCTGCAACAGTAGATATGGATGGCTAGGGGGGAGTTTTTCTGTGAACAATTTAGCCTTTGGAGCAATGTGTGCAAAAAGAGGGAGAAACACTCAGTTTTTCTGAACAAAGGAAAGAAGCATTGATGTTTCTTTGAAGCCAGTTGCACTGGTTGCCCATTAGTCTCCGGACGCAATTCAAGGTGTTGATCATCATCTTTAAAGCCCTACATGGCTCAGGGCCAGGTTACCTTCGGGACCGCATCCTACTATACACCTCCCTACGACCGGTTAGGTCCCACAGAGTCGGTCTCCTCCAAGTCCCTTCGACCAAACAATGTCGGTTGGTGGGACCAAGGGGGGAGAGCATTCTCTGTGGGAGCCCTAACTCTCTGGAACCAACTCCCCCCAGAGATCCGGACTATCCCCACCTTGCTGGCCTTCCGAAAAGCTGTCAAGACATGGCTCTTCCTGCAGGCGGGGCGATAGAGAAACTATTTGAATACCTTAGTTCTCCCCCATGTATGAATGATTGTGTTTGTAATTTTTTAAATTTCTAATTTTTACATTTGTATATTTTTAATGTTTATTATCATTTTTTATAAAATGTATTTTTTATGTTGTAAGCCGCCCAGAGTCCTGCGGGAGTTGGGCGGCCTATAAAAAAAGATAAATAAATAAATACATACCTACATAAATGTCACTCTGAATTGGCTTTCTGAGGCTTCATTCAGAAAATTTTATCTTATTCCCAAGTAAGAAACTGGAGCAGTCATACAATCCTGGGATTCCTTTCAGTTATTCTGCAAGAACCTGTTATGAAATAATGGCTAGTTATTTCTTTTGATTATGGTGTTGCAATGATTACAGGTAGTCCTTGACTTACAGTCATTCGTTTAGTGACTGTTTGAACTAACAATGGCACTGAAAAAGTGATGCATGACCGTATGTCATACTTATGACAGATGAGACATCCTATGGTTATGTGATCAAAATTTGGATGCTTGGCAACTGGTTCATATTTATGACGACTGCAGTGTCTGGAGTTATGTGATCACCTTTTGCAACCTTCTGGCAAGCAAAATCACTGGGGAAGACAGATTCATTTAACAATCGTATTACTAAGTTAATGACTGCAGTGATTCTCTTAACAACTGTGGCAAGAAAGGTTGCAAAACGGGGTAAAACTCACTCAG
The DNA here is from genome assembly GCA_023053685.1 of Diadophis punctatus similis. Lineage (NCBI taxonomy): Eukaryota > Metazoa > Chordata > Lepidosauria > Squamata > Dipsadidae > Diadophis > Diadophis punctatus. The sequence goes on along the minus strand of JALIGW010000003.1, from coordinate 115,066,497 downwards.
CAACTGTCTCAGGGGTGGGTTCCTCCCAGTTCAGACCGGATCACCCGAACGGGTAACTGGTGACGTCACTGTTGGTGCCGTTCCGTGCGCGCCGCCATCTGTTTTTTGGATTTTTCCCCATCTGCAGCTTGAAAAAGGGCCCTCCCACCCACCTGCGGGTGAATTCTGTCTTTTATTTCTTTGCCCGAAGCACAGCTGATGAGCTCCTCAGCTGTGTTTCAGGCTAATTCCTGCTTCTGAACATGCACGGAAGCCAAATCGCGCGAGGGGATGCGCACGAAATGTCGTGATGGTAACTGGTGGCGAAGGTAAGTGGAACCCACCCCTGAATTGTCTCGGTTAGCAACAGAAATGTTGGGCTCAATAGTGGTCATAAGTCAAGGACTACCTGTATAAACCGATCCTCAACTTCTCATTGAAAACAATGCATTTTTGAAATGAACTTTAGAAAGTAGTCAACTTCCATTTTCTTTCTACATATTGAAATGTCTGATCATCCAAAGTACAGCATGAAAGCGATCCTTTATATCTGTTGAATTCATATCCTTGTTTTTTGTCCAGGAACCCAAGACATGGAACACTCCTCCAAATTTATTCAATTCTGTGAAATCGGATGAACCGAGAGAGGGAATAAGTGTCTCAAATTCACCCAGTGAGCATTTTTGCCTGAAGGTAGACTGGAAGCTAAGTGTCTCCTGTCCTAATCCACACCTTTGCTACTACATCACACTGACTTTAGGTCTGCTATTAGAGGGCTCAAGAAACAGCTAACCTAAGCCTGCTCTGTATAAAGAAAGGAGGCATCTGGTGTTTACAGCAAAATATTTTTGTCAATGATGTAAGGCTTAATGTTATTAAGGAATAATTAAGAAGCTGAAGTGTGGTCTTTTATGCCTGCTAATCTTGGTCACTGCTGTACATGTGATTGTTTGTTAAATGGCAAAGTTTATTGATTTGGCAAATTCTGCCTTACATTGTATATTTCCACCCAGTCAGTGTTTCTCTTTGTGGTTCAGCATTTTTAAATGTCAACAGCAAAGTATTATTGATCTGTAATTAAAAGTGCAGAGGAAAAATTAGCATAGTAGAAGTTTAAGGTCATTAGTACAAGTACTGTTAGACAATTATTTAGCTTGTTTTAACATTTATTTCCTTCCCAGATATTGACACTTAGTTCAGTTCCCACTGAAACATTTCCATCTTGCTAAAAAGGCACATTAAACAATTGCTACACATTGGCAATACAGCAGGATTTTGGCATTTGACTTTCAAGCTGATGTGGCAGTTCTTAAAGGTAATCTCATTTGATGGGTCATTTTGAAAACCAAGAAAGACTAAGTGTTTAGGAATATGCTACAGCTAATCATGTGACCAAATCGAGACTCCTGATATTAAATAAGATGCCACATTTCTCTTAAAGATGGAAATGGTAAAATTATATATTGATTTTTCCTGATGCCAAATGTTCCTGCAATGTATTTTCTCCCCTGATTTTTCTCTCTCTTTTGCTAATATTGCTCTTTGATATCCTCTTGCTAGTAACTAAATGAGTAGAAACAAGTTAATTTTTAATTTGGTAAATTTGAAATGGATCATTTTAAATACAATTTAATGTTAAATTATATTTGATTTGACTGTGATATCTGATTTCACATTGGACAGTATTTGATAGAGGATATATGATAACACTAACCAAAGAACTCTTTCCTTCTGAGGATAAGTCTGCTATTTTCACCAAGTGAACACACTGAAGATGTGCTGAGCTGCTGAGCCTCACCATCACATTGTACAACAAGCACCTACTTTAGAACACATCCAACATTCTCCTGTTGGATCCTCAGTTTTCTTTTCTTCTAAGAGGAAAATCATATTGAGTGAAGGTTACTTCAACTCTTTCTCTTTCCACTATATTTTCCTAACCTATCTGATCTCAAACATACCAAGAGAAAAAAAGACTATCTCCATCCATCCATCCATTTTATCCATCCATCATTTCTCTCTCCCCCCCTCCCTCTCTTTCTCTGTCTCATCTGCAGACATTGGCAGGATAACTTTTTAAATAATTAGAGCCTTTAAGTAAATTATAGGGACATGGTGGCTCAGTGGCTAAGATGCTGAGCTTGTCTATAGAAAGGTCGGCAGTTCAGTGGTTCGAATCCCTAGTGCTGTGTAACGGGGTGAGCTCCCGTTACTCGTCCCAGCTTCTGCCAACCTAGCAGTTCGAAAGTACTTAAAAAATGCTAGTAGAAAACTAGGGACCACCTTTGGTGGGAAGGTAACAGCGTTCCGTGGACCTTTGACGTTTAGTCATGCTGGTCACATGACCATGGAGATCTATCAATCAACATATCAATTAAAAATACATATTTGGTAAATAAACTTGTGGACTGTTATAATAAAGTGTAAGGTTTCTCTCCTTTCCTGCATTTCATTTTGGAAGATGAAAAAGTAATCTAAATTTGTATTCTCTGTTAGAGCTGCTACAAACTGCAGACTTTTATGTGCCAACTATTTTTTTTCTCCCTTCCCCCCAAATTAACCAGTAAAATACCTTATGGTAGGTTTAACACTGATCTTATGTTGTGATATTTTAATTGGCTTCAAGAAGAGTATTAGTTTACAGCATCTTTGAGATTTTTTTTCTCACTAGATAATTTAATTCTTCTATTACTAAACAAACAAATAAACAAATCCAAACAATAATCTGAGTGATGCATTGTGGATTCCCCCCCTTGACATTTTTATTTTTCAATTTCTTCCCTTTAAAGATGCACAGTTGTCATCACTACATTTCTGCACTGACTGGCAACCCCCTTTGAACTGCAGTCTGTAGCTTTAGTTAAATTCACAAAAACACAGGCACATACACAAATACAAAAAAAAAACACGTCATCACACGCCTTTCCACTTTAACCTTTACACAGACTTTCCAACTTGTCTGGTCTTCCTTGAAGGTCGATTGGGTTTTCAACTCTGCTATCTGCTAGGTGTTTGATGGAGTGGTCCAGATAACAGAGGAGAGAGCAAAAGAAAAAAGGTTTTTTGAAGATCAAAAGTGGCTGTTCATTCTGTTATCTGACCCTATCTGTAGTCATAGTAACAAGTTTCTTTTAACCTCTGCCATCAGATGATTTGTCTCTATCTGTTATGAATTCTACTTTGACTGAGTAGCTGGCGATAACACACAAAGTAAGTATGTGTGTAAGTCCCCCCCTGGGCCCCTCCCCCCAGTTTCCTATTGCAATATTAAACATTGAGAGAAAGCACATGTAGTTACCCTACTACAGGGTTTAAAAATTACCTTCAGGTCATTTAAAGTACATTAATTTAACAAATTAGATTTGCTTTTGAAAATGAAGATAAAGGAATTCGGATTGGATGATTTGTGAGAAATACTATCAGATTCCTGGATTGACTAAACCAGCAATTTATTTTAGATAGAATTAGGAAATTAAAGAATTAAAAGCAGCCCAAATGCCTTTTCATCACTTGATGACCAAGGATCGAGTGGTCATTTGAATGTATAAATGACTGCTACAGTAAAAAGAAAAGTAACACATCATCTCCAGGTTAGTGCAGGATCAGTTCTTACATTAAAAAATTATCAGGTAATAATAATAGCAACAACAATAATAATAAAAAGTTAATACCTACACTGAATATGGTGTTGAACTAGATGGACAAAATGACCCTCCAATTCTAGGGTTCTATAATTCTGTAATTTCCAGTCAGGTTGGACAACTGTTCATTAATATAATCCATTATTATTATTAATTTGTCCCTTCATTTATCTTCCTCAAGCTGATTTTGGTGGCCAATCTTCTGCCATCATTTCAATTTCCCAGATTAAATCTACACACTGAAAAGTGGTCATCCAGAGAGGCAAATGAAGGTCTGCCATCTTTTAGTAATAGTTACTAGGAGAGCAGTTCTAATCAACTGCATTCACACTGCCACACAAGTGATGGCATTGCTTTCATTAAGAATATGAAAAAAAATGCATGCAACATCATTATCTTTTTTCAATTAATTAGTTAATGAATGAGTTTTTCCATGAAAAAATAGATTGAACAATAATGAAATTGAATAGGTTCATGACAGGGGTGAAATTCAGCAGATTCTGACAGGTTCTGGATAACCCATAGCAGAAATTTTGAATAGTTTGGAGAACTGGCAAATACCACCTCTGGCTGGCCCCAGAGTGGGGTGGGAATGGAGATTTTGCAATATCCTTCCCCCAGGAGTGGGGAGGGAATGGGGATTTTGCAGTATCCTTTCCCTGCCACGCCCACCAAGCAATGCCCACAGACCCGGTAGGGAAAAATGTTGAATTTCACCCCTGGTTCATAAAACCTGCTCCGTCTTGATACATATATCTAATTCAGAACTGATCTATGACTGTGACAACTATATCATACAGTACAATGTAAAGCATGCCACAAAACATGTTTATTCCAAATTGGAATACGAATGTAACTTAATAGCAATTTGGTAATACATGTATTAATTAGAAAGTAGAAAAAAACTACTGCAGAACAAGACCAATTAATAAAGATTATGAACCTTCAAATTTCTTACAAAAGTCCCAAATAACATTTCAGGATGAATGAATTTTATTTTTAAACCATAAGAGGTATACTTTACATTTTCACTCTTTTTGTCCCCTAGATTTCTGTTGCTCAAATATAGTAACCCTAGTATATATAAAGTACAATAGATGGAGTCTGAGGTAAGACCCATTTCACGCTATGTATTTTTGCAATGTAAATATGGCTAACAGGTGGTATGTTTCCCCTGGATTATTGTGGGTACAATTGTTTCCCTTTTCTGTATATTTTTGTGAGCCGCCCAGAGTCCTTCGGGAGTTGGGTGGCATACAAGTTTAATAAATAATAATAAATATTTGCAGGTTAGGAAATTGTTTCACAAAAGCCTTATTCTAGTTTAACAAAGACCGCTTTTAGCAATATTGCAGGAATAGAGAGTTTATTTACAATAGTCATTTAGAACCCCAAGTACAGTTCAACCCTTAGTTCCTCATGGACTGAAAACAGTCAAATGAATCCATGTTTTCTCAACAATCCTCTGCCACAGTCAATTCTGTCCCATTCCAAATGTTGAGAAATAATGAGTTAGAAAAAAGATAGGGCTAGCTGGGGACATGGGAGACTTCTAATTTCTTATGCTATCCTGGAGCTTATCCAATAGGGATATGACACTGAGGAAAGGAGAGAAATAAAGTTCTTTTGGACCTTATGTTTTCACATGCAGTGAGGTACCCTTGAATGGAACTATAAAATTGTCCCTCTTTATTAATTTAGTTACAAAGCATTTGACATTTAAAATGGTCTTCGTCTCTGTCATTAGATTATCTGAAATTTGTCAGATTTTCAGGATAAAAGATTGACATGCAATCTGGAGATCATTAGCTAAGAGAGCTTATAAACAAGGCAAAGGCAAGCACCTATTAGATCCAGGCAAAGGTCTGGATCTGCTTTGCTGGAAGTCCTGATATTTTATGATCTTCTTCAACATAGTCACTGTTTCTCTCAATAGCAATGTTCCACCTTCTAATGAGAGCATGTATCCCTGCCTCATAAAATTTTGCTGACTGTCCTTTGAGCCACTTCTTCACTGCAGTTTTCACTTCCTCGTCACTGGAATAATAATTCTCCATACTCACCAGATTTAGTGCCTTCAGACTATCATCTCTTCGGTCCCATGAAAGAGGGTTTGAGAGGCAAACATTATTCCAGTGACGAGGAAGTGAAAACTGCAGTGAAGAAGTGGTTCAAAGAACAGTCAACAAAATTTTACGAGGCAGGGATACATGCTCTCATTCGAAGTGGAACATTGCTATTGAGAGAAACAGTGACTATGTTGAGAAGTAGGGATGTGATCCACAGAGGAGCAGCTTCATTTTGATGTATGCTACATGTTCCTGTGTTGGTAATTATACCTGTCCTAAAGAAAATGGCATTACTTTTTGACTCACCCTCGTATAACCAAAACAACATTATTTCCCCTGGGAACCAAGATCATGTGTGCAGGTGGTTGGGAGGTGGAGACTGAGGCCATCCAATGTCTGGACTGTATGCTGATTGGACCATGTGACTAATGCCTTTGGAGGGAAGTGACAAACTTTTACTTTTAATTAAGAGGAAAATCAGTGAGAACTTTAGATCCAATTTTCACCCGCATTGTGCCAATATGACATACCTTAATAAAATGTTCTTTGAGGAAATCTCAGGCCTCAGAGTTCTTTCATTCAGGGGTGTGTTTGTTAGAATGCTGACAGTAGTTTTGTCTGAATTTGGAAATCCATAACATGTTTATGTGTTCATTCTCTAATACATGTGTTACGGTCATACCAATACTTTGCTGACTCAAGTCTATACTTTTTATATTAGCTTCAAAATACCATTCTGCCATATAATCTTTTTTTCCTACAACAGCTTTTAAGTAGTTAAAATTGTCTTCCCCTTTATAAACTTATATTTGCAGTGATATCTACTTTTTTGAATTTTCATTTTCATGACATCTATTGTGTGTATTTTTGTGCTGCAAATCTTAAACTTTAGGCTTCCTTCCAATCTGAAGCCATTGGCAAGTTTTGTTCTTGTGCAACTTGCCTTCAATTCTTTTCAGATATTCACCTTGCAGAAGTTGATCTTTTCAATTTTTCATTTGAAGTTTCAGCTATACAGTTTTGTGAGCCAAGTTTGATTCTGTGACATAAATGGTTTCTTTGCAGACATCTATTAGCATTTTCCTCTTTACTAGCTTTTATGTAATCATTGAAGCCTTTAATTTTACTTGCCTCTGCCTACTTCCCTGGCAAGAAACCAAAACTACCAATTTTCCTTGGTAGACACAAATGATCTATGTCCCTTTTTTGAGTGCAATTCATAATGTATTGTCATTATACTTTCAGATTTTGCCATGTGCAGTACCCAGTTCAGCTAGCGGCCAGTCAATAATACTGTTGTACAACATAGTACAAGAACAGCCAAATATTATTGGCTTTGTTTTTGTTACCATCATTGAGCTTCAATTTTAAAATTTTCTTAAGCCATTTTACATATTTGGAACTGGTGTTCTTTACAACTTGGGCATGCAAAAGATTTTCTGCTTCCAAAACATCATAATACTTGTAACTTTCCTCCATTGTTAATGTTCTGATTTCAGTGTCATTCCATAGTTCAATTCCATCTGAGTATTCCATTTCTCCTTTTTTATTACCAGTGTTGCACTGTTGCCCTATCCAAATTCCATTTAGATATCATAAGTAAATATTCAATCTATATTTAAAAGCAATTGCATTTCATTTCAAATCAAATCACCCATGTAGAGCAAATGGGAAACTTCTGTCCTTTGCTTGGCTAATTCAAAGGCTTTTTATTCAAAATTATTGTCAGTGGAATCACAGTCCTATTAAAAAGAAATGGAGGAAAAGAGTCTCCTTGACAAATTTCTCTTCCAATGTGACTTCTCTAAGTTCTTCTACATTTATCCTCAACATTTTCGTCATTATTTTTAGTGCATTAATTACAAACTGCATTTTCCTTATAAATTGCAAAACAATCCCAAACATTATTTTAATCTAACCATGGGTACGGAATCAAATGTTTGTTGTAACGAATCCATGCTATATGAGATTTGTTTTGTATCTTTTAAGGTTATTTAAAATATACTGTTGTTAATCAAAAATTGTCTTTTGTACCTCTAGAATTTATTTTAAAAAATTCTCTTTTGGCTTTGCACATTACAATGAATTTGAAACCAGGCATTTGTAAATGCGATTAGCTTTAATTCCTCTCCACAGCTTCAATGTTGTAGGGCACTGCTTCCCAACTTCAACAACTTTAAGATGGGTGGACTTCAATTCACAAAAGTCCCAGGCAGGATGTTTAAGATTGCTATGGTTGAGAAAAACCATTGTAGGCAAACAAGTGATTGGACAAAAAATGTAATGTATTTTTCTTTTGGTTTTCTTTTTCATGATCAAACAAGTTTGGCATATAGCGAGGCAGGAATTTATTGATCCTTGCTACAACATTTGATTGAAATAATTTGCAAGGCAAGAATGTAAAATTGATTAAGATGTTTGAGTCAAAATCCATGAAGGTCATTCTTTCCTGGTACACTCCAATTATTCATATTCTTAGCTTGCTCTTTTACAATTTATATAAAGTACATAAATTATTATTATGTTTACATCACATAAAATTACTGTTAGATATGCAGACTGCCTGGTTACAACTAGGTCCTCCATTCAAGCGGGAAAATGGGGACTGCTGATTGGCTGAGCCATCTGACAGCTCCCTATAAAAGGGCTAGCTGTCAGACTGACACTCTGCTGGAGTCTGTACATAGTTGAATAAAGAGCTAGTTGTCTGAAGCCTGCCCCCAGTCTCTTCACTCACCAGACTTAACAACTGGCAATGAGGGTGGGATCGTGAAGACGGACTGAAGCAAAAAGAGCTACCAAAATTCAACTGACTCCAACCAGTTGGCAGCAAGGAACGGCGACCATTTTGCATGCCAACTTTGAATAACAGAAGCTGCAGCATGTCGGCTTTCCACCTGCCTACGCCCTTCGATCCAACAAAGGAGACCTGAGGGTCCTACATGACCTGGTTCAACTGCTTCCTAGAGGCCAACGACCTCCTTGGGTTGTCGGACAACCATAAAAGGTCGCTTTTCCTCAGCCACTGTGGGCACGAGGTATTTGACATGGCTGAGTCCCTGTCAGAGCCAACGCTGGTGCAGACGGTGCCTTGGCAGGTACTTCAGAACTCGCTGAAGACATACTATGCCCCAGTACCTGTTGTGGCCCACCCGCATCCCGCGCAGCTGGTCACAGATCCCGATGATTGAGAGGCGGTTGTGGCACAGTACCATTGGCCAGTGTACCTGGCACCCGAGTCTGATAGCAAGGAGGTTGGAGAGGACTCAGTGTCAGAGGCTGAAAGTCAACCAGGGCCTGCTACACCTCCTGAGGTGCACATGAATGATGCAGAAGAAGAGGAGGAGCCTCTTCTTCTTGATGCTAGGGCATGCAGAGCTGTTAGAAGGCAAGAATGGCTACACAGGAGGTCTCCTCGAGAGTAGAGCTGCAGGCTAATTGGCCATGCCCTTAGACTATTTAAGTCCTACCCACGCTGAGCTTTGGTGCAGGAAACAACGTTGATTCTAACTCTTGAATTCTGTGAATCCAGTTTGCATCTTGTCTCTTGCCTTTCTTAGCTCTGGGACTCATGCCAAGCACAGTAAGCTTTGCCAATTACCTCTTGGACTTTGGCCAGCTGTTAAGATAAGATATTAACAGCTGGGTTTATGAACTAAAGAACCTCTGCCTTTAATTTTGCTTTGGACGTTTCTAAGAACATATTAGAAGACTTTGCTTTCATTAGTAAAACTAACTGTGTTCAGACGGTTGTGTGTGAGTAATTATTGGTGGGCTCAACGCTGGGACAGAACAGTACCATCCAAGATTGTGCGGCAACATGAATTCCACCAGCAGATGCAGCAAGAAGGGGAGTCCCTAAACCAGTGCATGGTGGCACTGTGAAAGGCCGCCACACACTGTGAATTTAGGGACTACAGCAGAGGCACAAACCATCATCACGCAGAGGGGGACATTCAAATGCCATTGCTTGCAATTTGGAGTTAGTGTAGCCCCAGGGATTTTTCAAGGCATTATGGAATGATTATTAATCAAAATTCCTGGGGTGGTACCCTACTTTGATGATGTGCTAATCACTGCCAGGAGCAAACAACAATTAAAAGACAGGCTGCGGGAAGTCCTCAGCAGGTTTAGGGCTGCCGGACTCAAAGTTAAAAGTAGCAAGTGTCAAATTGGGGTCCCAAAGGTAGAATTCCTGGGGTATTGAATAAACAGGGCTGGCAGTCACCTGCCCATGAGCAAGGTTAGGGCTATCAGGGAGGCCCCTACACTCACAAACAAAACCGAGATGCAAGCATTCCTGGGTTTGCTGAACTTCTACAGTGTCTTCCTTAAGAACAAGGCAACTGTTGCCGAGCTCCTTCACTGGCAATTGGCCAAGAAGGCAACCTGGGTCTGGGGGCATGCTGAAGCGGCTGCATTCGCGGCTGTCAAGGAACTTCTCTCCAAGGACAGTTCCCTGCTTCAGTTCAATGACACCCTGCCAGTGGTCCTAGTGTGTGACACGTCTCCATTTGAGGTCGGGGCTGTTCTCAGCCACCGACTGCCCAATGGGCAGGAGACTCCGGTTGCATATTTTTCACGGATGCTATCCAGCACGGAGTGAAACTACAACCAGTTTGATCAAGAGGCGCTGGCTGCGATGGCCGGTGTTAAGAGATTTCACGAGTACTTGTTTGGCAGGGACTTTGAGTTGGTCACAGACCATAAGCCCTTGTTAGGGCTGATCGCGGGGGACCGCCCGACACCAGTTTCCCTGTCGCCCCGGCTCACCAGACGGACTATTTTCCTCTCGGCATACTCCTACAGACTGACCCACCGACCTGGCCGCTCGCTGGGGCACGCCAATGCCCTCAGACATTGGCCCCTGCCTGACTTTGTGTAGCATTCAGGGTCAGAGTTTGCTGTTAGAGAAAGTGATAAATTAGCTCACTGTTATGTCAAAGTCAAATTTTTAATTTTGGATTCATTTCTCTCTATAATTTTGCATTGATTTCACGTTAGGTATTGAGACATAACTGTAGACATAACTGGCCAATTGCAAAAAAAAGATTATCTTCTATACAAAGTCATAATTTCTCTTAGAATAGTCTTTGCATGATTTTTTCCCTAAAGGTTGAATCTAAAGAGCAAATTTCCAAACCTTCTTTTTCTCTCTCTTTCTCTGTGCATGTGTATCCTTTTGAATTTTCATGAAGAGAGAGAGAAAGAAAGAAGAAAAAAAAAGAGAGAAAGAGTTATTGTGGACATTTTTTAAGAGAGAATTTTTAATGAGTTTTCAAAAGGAAGCTGCAGTTGGTTCCCCTCTTCAGGGCTGGAGTGGATGGGTCTGATTCCTTTAGATCTGTAAACTGGGAATCTACAGGCAGGTCAGATCTCAAGAGAGAAGTTTGTCATATGGAAATGCTTAACAGTCCAGCTTACATTCTGTATAGTCTTGCTTTTATCTCTTCTGGGTTTGAACATGATCCTTTCAAAGCTAGATAACCCTGAAAAGAAAAATCCTCACTATTGCTTTGCTTGCTACCAGTTCCTATAATCACACTCCACAAGGAATAGGTTACTATGACAATATTGTTGCAAATAGTTGGGCAGAATGTTTCCCCTCCCTGCCAGCCTTCCCAGGCCACAGACTTTTCTTTTTAATAAAAGAAAGGGGGAAAAACACTTTTGAGAGATCTTTGCTTAAACAATTTGTTAGCAACCTGAACAATATCATTGGCATGCATTTTGCTATCTCTTAATTGTGGGGTCCTAAATGTAACACTTGCAGATAAAGCACAAACTTAAAATATGATCAGCTTGTAGCTGTATATAGAGTCTGCTTTCTTTCTCTCTTCCTCACCACCATTACTGTAGGTATGTAAAACATGGGTTATGGAATCATATCACAAAGTTCCTTATTTTGTGTCTTACTTCCTTTACTGTTCTAGAGAAGGATAAGAAAGCTGTCGTAAAATTGGAGATGACATGGGAGACAAGAGAAAAAGATCTGGAAATGTAACATCTAAGAGAAAGCAGGTCTTGTTGTTGGAGTTGCCTATGCAAGAAAAGAGTTTGCTTTCATCATCCCCAACAATGCATATGCTAAGTGATACCTGTGAAACCAAAGAAAGGTCTGCATTTGTACCATCACCAGTTTTGTAAGGGACAATCTTTCTGAGAAGTGCTCATTCTATATTTAAGGAACATTGCACAAATTATTAGAAATTTCATTAGTTTTTAAATCGATTGAACAACAGTATTGCAGGTTGCCTCTGCCCACAGTCTGCAGTTTGATCCTGACAGGGTTTAAGGTTGACTCAGCCTTCCATCCTTCCGAGGTCAGTAAAATGACAACCCAGATTGTTTGGGGCACTATACAAATAACGCTTACTTTGTAAACTGCCCAGAGAGTGCTATAAAGCACTATGGGGTGGTATATAATCTACAATACTATTGCTATACATTTTTAGGAAGAGCGGATATTGTTTGGACTATCTCAAAGGCCAACATATCTTAGATGATCTCGGAGTACACAAGCTTTGGGGATATGTTTTGAAGGCCTAAATCTCTTCTCTTATAGTAAATTTTTTATTTTACTTAATTAGTCGTGTATGTTTTGTCTGAACTATGACTTAGAACAGGGGTCTCCAATCTTGGCAACTCTATGACTTGTGGACTTCATTCTGGCTGAGGAACTCTGGGAGTTGAAGTCCACAAGTTATACAGTTGCCAAGATTGGAGACCCCTGACGTAGAAGACTTCTCAGAGTATACCTCGATTCATTTGTAATAGAAATGGAAAGAGGTCTGAGAACACCAGATCATCTTTATCTCGATTATACTGTCTTGTGGTATATGTATGATGTCAACTCACAATATTTTTGACCTACACAGCCTTTCACAACATAGGATTCACAATCCAAAGAGGCAGCTTCTTTAGTCTATTAGGCCATGTAACAGTTTGATGCAGATGACCATATCCCACACTGTAAGCCTTCATGATGAGAACTTGCAGTGAACTTAACCAAAATTGGGAATTTACTGAGGTGGCCCTTGAATGACCTGCTTTTGAACACATAACAGAGTCCAGCTGTTTCAAGAAGATAGGCAGACATTTGACTGGCATGGGAGTTGCACTTTAAAAAAAAACATTTAAAGTTTGCAATTTTATTGTCTTAAGCTTTTTTGTTTGTTTGCTTTGCTTTAAATAATGTATGTTGTTTTGCTGGGGAAGGAATCAAACACACATTTTTACTGGAAAATGTCCATCTTGTAGAATGAAAAAAACATTATGATTCAAATTCACATCTTGTTATGAAGTACATCAGGGAACACTGTCTAAACTAGAAAGCTTGTTAATCCCAAGAGAGTCTGTCATTGGCTTATTTATTTCATTTATTTTAAAAAGGGGATGGCTAGGTTGCCTTTGGGGCTGAGCTGTCCCAAGTTTCCTTAAAGTGTATTAAAGGTACTTAAAAAAAATCACTGTTGAAGTAGTCATCCTCCACTCCCACCCCCATCTTGAAAGCATAACCGGAATTGTTGGGATAATTTAGGCATCATTTTACATGAACTCAGCCACCCTGCCTGGCTCTATGCTGTTGTCACTGGCTTTAAAATGCAACCAATCTGTCAGGTTTTGGTTGTGTCTATACCTGCCTCTTTGTTTTCCCATTCATTTGCTTGAAGACAGGGGAAGTGGAGCAGAAGATTTGACCTGGGAGATAAGAAGAGCATTGCTTGCCCTCCAGGGAAAATACCCTGCCGTGGCAGCAGGTTTATAAAAGGAGGGGGAAAGTCTCTTTAACTCTCCTTTAGTTAGAAAAAGTGATTTTGTTCTGTAGCAATCATCTCTTTATTATCTTCATGTCACAGTACCAACACTCTGGTGGGTTAAATCTTATAGAAAGGTTTCCCATCATCTAAAGTGGCAGCTTTTCTGTTTTCCTTCTGACATCTGTAGCTGGTACCATAAAGGGGAAAAATGGAAACTAAATAAAAGCAGAAATCTAAGAGAGAAATAGAAAATAACAGAGCTGGGAAACCTTTTCTTTCCCATATCAACCTCAGAGAAAAGGCCAATTTAAAAGATAGTTCTTTTTTATTTTTTAATAGAGAAAAGTTTGAGTTTTCTTTTCAGAGCCACCGGGAGTATTGTGAATGAATCATCTAACAATGTACAGACAGAAATGGAATCATCAATCATCACCACCATCATCCGTGTCTTAATTCAAAAACATCATTGCTAAGATAAAACAGAAATTAGATTGTCCAAGAACATTTGATTACCACTGTGTGTACAATTTCTGTACAATTTTTCCTTCAGCTGAGAGAGTTATAGGGATCAGCAATATTTATTTATTTACTTCCTTTCTTGCTATAATATGCTGCTTTAATCCAAATGAAGCGCCAAGTGTTTTTCAAAATGATATCATCATTATAATAAAATCATAATAAAAAAAGTAGCAGAACAAAATCACAGCATCGTGAGGAATACCCCACAGATTCCAAACCCATAGCAAGACAGTCCCCCTCATCATATAACTATTTCCAAGGCTCTCTAGAACAGCCAGATTATAATGTACTAGCTGGATACCCCTGCTTCGCTATGAAACTATGTGATCGGGCTTGATAAATTGACACTTAAAGCTTGAAAATTAATGATTTTATTCTCCTCTCCCCTTTATTCCCCTCTCCCCTTCTCTCCCCTTCTCTCCCTCAGGCTTGCCCCACAGAAGCCTCTCCTATCTCATCCCCTTCTCTCCCTTTCAGGTGGGGAGGGGGAGTAGAATGTCTAACTCAGTGGTTCCCAAACTTTTTCAGTCCACCGCCCCCTTGGTGCTACAAACTCATCCTCACCGCCCCCCACCCCACCCCACAAGTGGGCATGGCTTAGTGGTCAGGTGACTGGGTGGGCGGGGCCAACTTGTAAAGTGTGGTGAAACTCACTTAACAATGCTCTTGCTTAGCAACCAAAATGTTAGGCTCAATTGTGGTCATAAGTCTTTCTTTCTTTCGTTCTTTCTTTCTTCTCTACCTTCCCCCTTCTTTCTTTCTTTTTCTTTCTGTCTTTCTTCCTACCATCTTTTTCTTTCTTTCTTTTCTTTCTTTCTGTCTGTCTTCCTTCCTACCATCTTTTCTTTCTTTCTGTCTTCCTTCCTACCATCTTTCTTTCTTCTTCCCTCCCTCCCTCCCTTTCTTTCCTTTTTCTTTCCTTCTTCCCTCCCTTCCGTCCCTCCTTTTTCTGTCTGTCTTCCTTCCTTCCTACCATCTTTCTTTCTTTCTGTTTTCCATCCTTCTTTCCTCCCTCCCTCCCATTCTTCCTTTCTTTTTCTTCCTTTCCTTTTTCTTTCCTTCTTCCCTCCCACCTTTCTTTTTCTGTCATCCTTCCTTCCTACCATCTTCCTTCCTTCCTTCCTACCATCTTTCTTTCTTTCTTTCTTTCTTTCTTTCTTTCTTTCTTTCTTTCTTTCTTTCTTTCTTTCTTTCTTTCTTTCTTTCTTTCTTTCTTTCTTTCTTTCTTTCTTTCTTTCTTTCTTTCTTTTTCTTTCTTTCCTTTTTCTTTCCTTCTTCCCTCCCTCCTTTCTTTTTCTGTCTATCTTCCTTCCTTCCTACACGCAGGGCAGAGAAAAGACAAGGAAGGTAGCTCCTCCCCCTCCTCTTCACTGTCCTGCAAGCTATCCCCAGCTGAAGCCTCCTATAAATCTCTTTTGGCCGGCTGTTCAGAATCATTAATTAGTTAATGAATTAATTAATTAGTTCCTGTCATGCCAGGAATGAGCTCATCCTCCCTTGCGCAGGCCTCCAAGGGAGACATCACAGGAGAATAGATTCACTTAATGACCATGGTGACTTGCTTTACATCATCATAAAAAAGTTATAAAATTGAGTCAGGTCATGTGGTGACTGGCTTAACAACCTCAATGACTTACGACCAAAATGCTGGGCTCAGCTGTGATTTTTGTAGACTACTGTAGTAGCTGAAGTTTGCCTTCTTGTTGGATGTGGCTCTATGCAACTGACTTTCTATTTTTGGCAAATCCTTTTTCATGATTTTTAGAGAATTCGTTATGGTTAAGGTTCTTATTTAAGATCAGGAAATATTCAATGAGGGATACTAACAGATAATTAATAGACCCCCCCCCCTTCCATTTAATTGTATCCTTTCTCACAGACTCCCTGGTCAAAGTCCCTGCAGGTTTTTTTGGCAAGGTTTTTCTGAAGTGGTTTGCCATTGCCTGGTTCCAAGGTCTTGGAGAAAGTGATTGGCCCAAGGTCAGCCAGCTGATCTTGTGCTCATGGTGGGAGTAGAACTTACATCTCTTGGTTTGTAGCCTGCTGCCTTATCCATTACACCAAACTGGCTCCTTTATATACAAGCATTTAATGATATAGGAGACCATCTGACTCTGAGCCAGCAGAAGTTTGCTGTGGCACATTCTTGCAGCTAAGTGATCATTTGGGGAAGGACAAGAGAAGAGGGGAAGAGGAGAATAAATCTGAAATATGTTTGAATTATTGATATTTACCTGTTCAAATCAGAGTATGGAGTTATGGGGATTTTTTCCCCTACTAGCCTTTTAAGAAGCCTGGCTTAGAGCTGCTTATGCTTAATGGGAAAAAGAATTAAAGTCTACTGTGTGGCTGCTAACTTGACAGCTATAAGAAATGTTTCTCAATGCAGTCTATGAATTGCTTTTTCAACATTATTTTATGAGGATTGGTGTTTATTCTCCCTATTTTCCTAACTATATTTTATCCTTAAATGGGTACCTCTAGAGATGACTCACTCTTCAGGCACGTTTGATTTGACAGCATAGCATCAATGCAATGTTCTTAATAAGTAATGTACGGTGATGCTATCAGGGCAGAAACTCAGGATGCCTCAGTGGGAGACTTCTGGGAGACTTCTGCCTTATCACATTTTGATGTTAAAAACAACACAACACAATGCAAAACACATTGCCATTAAGGCCAGAGGCCAGAAGGCACAATGCAGTTGAAAGTAATGACTTCACACATTCATATTTTTCTTCTTTTTAAGAGAGGAGTTCAAGTAAAGACTTCATTTTCCCCTTGAAATAAAAGAAAATTGGATTGTGCCCTTAAAATGGCCCTTCAATAAAGCAAAGAAAGGTGCAGCTAAAAGTATAGATATATTTGCATTTGAAGCGTCAACTAACTGATAGGATAATAGGACATTAAATTTTTTGGGATCATCAAACTTTGAACTTTGGCATCTCTCCTGCTGCCCTTCATTTCCTACTATGCTGTTAAAATGTACTTTCCCTTTCCAGCATGCTTGTAATTAGGGCATAGGCTCCAATAACTATCTCTCTCTGTCTCTCTGTCTCTGTCTCTGTCTCTGTCTCTCTGTCTCTCTGTCTTTCTGTTTCTGTCTCTGTCTCTGTCTCTCTGTCTCTGTCTCTGTCTCTGTCTCTGTCTCTCTCTGTCTCTCTCTGTCTGTCTCTGTCTCTGTCTCTGTCTCTGTCTCTGTCTCTCTCTCTCTCTCTCCCACACCCCCCTACACCCCCACACCCCCACACTCACCCACACAGGGGACTTGGACAGGGGTGGGTTCTAACTTACCTTGCAGCCAGTTCGCTTCCTCCCGTGCTGCATGGCTGCGTGCACATTGTGTGCAGCATGGCCGCATGGGTGCGTGCGCATGCACAATGCCAGAAACTCAGGAAAAAATAGCAAAAAAAGCAAAAAAAAGAGAGATGGCAGCCAGAAAGTGCCAAAAACTCAGCTTCTGCGCATGCGCAGAAGCAAAAACCAGCAAAAAATAGCCCCCCCAAAAAAGCCAAAAAAAGAAAAAGAAAAGATGGCGGCAGCCACGGACCAGCACCGACAGAACTGCTCCGTGACATCACCACCAGTTTACTACCGGTTTTATAGAACTGGTTAGACCCGGTAGGAACCCACCTCTGGACTTGGGTGTCTGTTTGTATGGCACTCCATATACATATGGAAATGCAAAACTATGTTCTGAAATGTCCATCCAGATGAGTCCAGATTTACGTCTTCAAAAATGCATATTTTTTATAGCCTTGTTAATCTCTCTTCTTCTCCTCCCCTCCCCTTTTCCCCTCCCCTCCCCTCCTCTCCTCTCCTTCCATTCATTCACACATACATACTGTATATCAAACTCACACATGCAGACTGACATTCATTTCCTAGTCTCTGTTGTCCCAGATTATTTGTTATGCTGGCTGGGACATCTAGGAGTTATAAACCAAAACATCTGGAAGAAGCCAGATTAGGGAAAGCTCCATAAAGTGTTGTTGCCATGCATATTTTTAAACAGTGGGAAACAGCTCACCATGCAGTGATATTGGGAGGAAAAATTCTGGACATGCCATTTGAAAGCATATAAATGCAGTTCCAACAAGTCTGATTATTCACGAAAAGGGAATGTAATGAAGTGTTTTCATTGTATCAATTGAAGAAATATAGTGATTTCCCCCCACTTTTTCTGGTTGTGATTTGGGGGTGGGGGGTGGGTTAAAGGGCAATGCCATCTGTTTCCTAACAGGACAGTTGGTGTAAGATTTGCAAGTCCTACAGGTACCTTTCAGCATGGATAAATATGCACTCCAAGGTTCAGCCGGATAGTTTTTCACCACCAAAGGATGATTATGTTGTGTGCCTTGAGACACTGGCTATAATATATTTCCTGTCCTTTTATTGCATTTTGGAATCATAAACAATGACTGTTTGGCTCAAAGCCATTTATTCAGCCCAAAAAGACATTATTTGCACAACAAAAATCAATAAAAATGTTACTAGGTCTGGCTGGATACTTTGCTTAACTGTGATATTTGTCTGTCAGGGATGGCATGCCATCTCTCGTAGGAGACTGGGGCCAAAACACAGCTATTGATCCAGTCATCAGTGATGGATACTGGCATTTGGGAAAGAGCTGCTGCAGAGAATCTCGATTAAAAAAAAATAGTTCGACGTTTTGCCTGCAGCAGAGTCAAGATAACCTGAACAAGGAGATTTTTTTTCTTTTATATTGAGTTTCTCCCTCTTGCGGTTGTTAAGTGCTGTGGACCAAAGTTCATCACTGAAAGAATTAAGTCAATCTATGTTTTGCCAAAGGCTTTGACATCATATCAGATTTTTCTGATTTAGACAGAATCAAGTTGTCCTTTTCATCACCTTAAAAGCAGAGAGAAAGACTTTTATACATATCAGTGGTAACAGTGATAGGCCGGAGGATGATTATTTTACTTCCCCAACATTTTGGGGGGCAAGACATAAAACTATGTCTAACAAAAACAAGGCAAACCGGATTATTAAACAGAGTTACATAAGCATGAGCCCCACAACAATAATTCCTATCAGGTTTTACTGTCTTATACATAAGGTCTTAGCATCATGTTTTTTGCAAATAGTTTTTGGCAATGGTAAAGAGCATTCTTGCTTTAAACATTTTTTTAAAAAAGTGTTGGTTATTGATGTGAACTGTCTAATTCTTACTCTCACTGCCTTCACAAATCTCCATCTCAACAAAATTGCTCATGCAAATACATAAAGCTTCTGTAAACAAATTTGGTTCTCTCCCCCCTCTTATTTAACATCTACATGAAACCACTGGGTGAGATCATCCGATGACACGGGGTGAGGTACCAGCAATATGCTGATGACACCCAGTTGTACATCTCCACCCCATGTCAATTCAGTGAAGCAGTGGACGTGATGGGTCGGTGCCTGGAAGATGTAAGGGTCTGGATGGGAGTCAATAGGCTCAAACTAAACCCAGATAAGACCGAGTGGATGTGGATATTGCCTCCAAAGGACCAGGTAGATCATCCCTCCATAGTCCTGGGGGGAGAAAATTTAATCCCTGCAGAATGGGTTCGCAATCTGGGTGTCCTCCTAGACCCACAGCTGAGATTAGACCACCACCTGACAGCTGTGGCTAGGGGGACCTTTGCACAGGTTCGCCTAGTGCACCAATTGCGGTCCTATTTGGAGCAAGAGGCTCTACTCACGGTCACTCATGCCCTTATCACCTCACGGCTTGATTACTGCAACGCGCTCTACATGGGGCTACCCTTGAAGAGTGTTCGGAGACTGCAGTTAGTCCAGAATGCAGCTGCGCGAGCTGTTGTGGGTGCCTCAAGGTACACCCACACTAAGCCCATCCTTCGCCAGCTGCACTGGCTTCCGATTGGTCTCTGGACACAATTTAAGGTGTTGGTTCTTACCTTTAAAGTCCTATATGGCTCAGGACCAGTTTATCTGCATGACCGTCTGCTACTGCATTCCTCCCAGCGCCCTGTGAGATCGCACAGGGTCGGCCTCCTCCAGGTCCCGTCAGCTAGACAATGTCAGCTGGTGGGTCCACAGGGGAGGGCCTTCTCTGTAGCGGCTCCGACCCTTTGGAACCAACTACCTCCCGAGATCCGTACTACCCCCACCTTACTGACCTTCCGGAAAGAGCTTAAGACCAGGCTTTTCCAGCAGGCATGGGGCCAATGACCCGAA
The DNA here is from genome assembly GCA_023053685.1 of Diadophis punctatus similis. Taxonomy (NCBI): domain Eukaryota; kingdom Metazoa; phylum Chordata; class Lepidosauria; order Squamata; family Dipsadidae; genus Diadophis; species Diadophis punctatus. The sequence goes on along the minus strand of JALIGW010000003.1, from coordinate 115,046,325 downwards.
GATATGGTCTTGTTAGATCGGCCCAGGTATGCATGTTGGAGTGAAAGTCCTTTTTAAATAATGTATTGTACTTTTTAATATGCATTTAAATTGTTTTTATTGATTGTTGTTTCTGTGCCTTCATGTGAGCCGCCCAGAGTCCCTCTGGGAGTTGGGCGGCATAGAAATTCCAATAAACTAAACAAATGGCAAGTTCTAGGAATGAAATGCATACTCAGGTTTGGTTTCTCTTGAAGGGCAAAAACTGAATTATAAATATAGTTTTATTTACACATTAACCTGTTACATATAAATCATGATTCTCATGGACCTGTGAAAGGCCAGCTTAACCTTTATTGTCTCAGAATCCAGCTATGCCTTTTGTTGCCTTATAGGTAGTGGATTTAGACTAATGCATGCAAGAATGAGAAAGTAGGGTGTCTCCTTTCCAGATGTTCTGAGACTACTCAGAACGATCAGCCAACAATTATTTCCCATTGTCAAGATATTATCTCTAATAATCTGGCCAGGTTGCATCAGGTCTGTTTAGGGAACCAGCCTGTTGTAAAAGATTCTCGTCCAACCCCCAACTTGTACTTGGAGAAATTAGGCTGTGCTATTAATTGGGTTAAGTCATAGCATGACTTGTTTATTTTTTGTCTTAATGCACTCTAGAAACCCAGCTATTATACTTTGTTGATCATGATTAGTGGCTATGGTTATATGGCTTGTCTAACAAATTATGACTAAAACAAACCATAGTTTAGGGAAATATATGAACTCAACCACTGAGTTAGAAGGACCCTTGGATATCTCCAACCTAATTGCTCAAATTTCTTTACTTTGTTATTTTATGAAGTTGTGTGCTTATTAATATTGTATTTATTGTTTTATTATTACTTTTTGTTCCAAACTCTCATGGATTGGTTAATTGTTTTTCAGATTATATTTCAGATTAGAACCCAAACTTAAACATAGTTACCTGTTAAATATACAATACAAACTTTGAAAAAACATCCCATACCTACCACAAAGTTCATCACACTATCATTGTATTTGAGAGAGAGAGAGAGAGAGAGAGAGAGAGAGAGAGAGAGAGAGAGGGAGGGAGGGAGGGAGGGAGGGAGGGAGAGAGAGAGAGAGAGAGAGAGAGAGAGAGAGAGAGAGAGAGAGAGAGAGAGAGAGAGAGAGAGAGAGAGAGAATCCCTGTTATATACTGAAGTCAAATGTCTTGACCCTACCAAAATGAATTAAATATACATTCAACTAACGCGGTTTGCTTTTGATCAACATCTTAATTTTTCAGTGTGTGCAGACAGTTTAAAAAGCACCCTGCTCAATAACAGTTGTGAGTAAATGTTTTAATAAGCACCCTGTTTAACAACTATTGTAATCCTTGAAATGGTGGGATAAACCATTCTGGCAATGCTCTGATTTGAGATTTGGGTGGTCCAATATCTGTCAGTTTAAAAGTAAAATAAAGTACCCCAAAACAACGCTGTGATATTTAAAAACAGGGATTGAGTTTCTTCTCCCCCACCTTCCTTCCAAACCTTTTATGTTATGCCTTACTGTGAAGTCGGAGAGCAGATTCTGCCTTTTATTAATCTTTGTAAGCCGCTCTGGATAACTTTTTCGCTTGAAGAACAGGATTAAAAAAAAACACTTCAGAAAATGAATAAAATAAAATTCTGCACACTCAAGAGATTTTTCTCAGATATGTAGAAGTATATTAGCAATAAAACCAAAAGGAAAAAAAAAATCTCCAAACAAATTCTCCAAATGGTCTGACAAGAAACTGGTTTATTTTTTTAAATGGGCAGATGTAAAGGAAATACCTCTTCCTGTTGTTTTTATTTTTGCAAAGCTCTTTAGATCAGCTCTATCTAACTGTTCCCCTGACATTAAAAAAAATGTTGCTTTCGATTGAAGAAAACTATCAAAACCAAAACTAAAAAATGTAGAGTTACAAAGGAAATGAAGCTATAAAAAAAAATCAAGCAAAAGTAACTTGGGAGTGTTTGTACTTTATTTATATGTGTTGGTTTGTACATGGACATATTTCTTCAACATACACACATTAAAATTATAGTGCATTTTGTATTTTAAGGGTTTCTGTAACGCTGGATTGCTCCCAGTTTGTGACATTTTTCTCAATTTGACACTGATAGATTTTAAAGATTCCCACACTAAGTTCCTGACCAATTTTATCTTTCCTCTTCAGGCCCATGTCAAGAATCAACCATGTCTCAGATGTTCAGCTGGAGATCTGCACTTCATTCCCTCTTATTTATCAATCTTGTACTTTGGACAGTCTTTTTAGCACAGCATTCAGCCGCACTGATCCTTTTCCTCAGTCACAATGTCCTTTTTTCCTTCCAGAGATTCCAGAATCAGCATTCTGCCTAATATCAACAATTCTGGTTCCTAGATCTTCCTAAAATTTTGATGCTGACTACAGTGACAGTTTTCCATCTTTTCCCCAGGTTGTCCTAGGAGCATTCTAATATTTGAATTTATTACAATTAGAATATTTACTCCAATGAGTGTCAGCAGCTTCCCCACTGAAAGTAGACTGCAACACAGAGGGGATCAAAACATTTCACTTTTATTGGCAACTTATATGATTGGCAACTTTAATTATATAATAATTAAAACATCCTAATAACAAAACAAGCAATAATTAATGCAATTATCTGCCGTCCAGAGTCACCTTGAACCACAAAATAGCTGGCAAATAAATTTGATCAATAAATAAGTTAATAAGTAAGTAAGTAAGTAAGCAAGCAAGTAAGTAAATAAGTAAGTAAGTAAATAAGCAAGCAAACCAGGGGTGGGTTCTACTTACCTTCCCCACTGGTTCGTATTGCAACGGAAGTGCATGTTTTGCGCGTGGGTGTGCACATCCCTTCCTGGAAAATAATTTTTAAAATAGCTTCTGCGCATGCGCAGAAGCAAAAATTAGCTTCTGCACATGCGCAGAAGCAAAATCAAAGATGGCAGTGCCCACAGACCAGCACTGACAGAACCTGCTCCGTGACGTCAACACCGATTTACTAACGGTTCTAAAGAACCGGTTAGAACCCACCTCTGAAGCAAGCAAGCAAGCAAGCAAGCAAGCAAGCAAACAAGCAAACAAGCAAACAAGCAAGCAAGCAAGCAAGCAAGCAAGCAAGCAAACAAACAAACAAAATGGTGCTTGAAAGCCATTGTTAACTGTATATTCAAATTTTGATTTCTAAAATAGTACCGTAGGAAACTGGTTGTCTCTGTGTAAGTATTTCTAATGCAGGCACACAGTAGTTCTTTTAGGCTTCCAGAAGGTTAAAGAAGACTAATGTGAGTGATATTGACAGAGTTTTTAATGTAATTGCCAGATGGAAGCAGGCCCAATATGTTTAGTCTACAAAGGACTGTGTCAATTGTATGGGTTACTTTGTAATTTATTGTGTAGATTTTTCATTCTTATGGTACACATGTCTTCATCTTCATAAAGGAATGTTAAAAAAAAGCAGAAACTTGTTAACCAAAAGATAATTAACACAGACTATGAAGAGATAATTAAAACTTAACACATTGTATTAAAAGTTGCGACCTATTAAACCAAATATAATTGCCACATGGAGCCCACCAGATGTTCCCTAACCTTTCTGTACTTGTTGCTTGCACTGGATGGCAAAACCAGGTGACTCGTCAGTCATCTGTCAGCAAACATGCATGGCTGATGGTCCCGCAAATCATCCAAAGCCGTTGCTTGCTGGATGTTTGCCAATCTCCCATTTTTTGCAGTGTCATGCATGGATCGAAATGAATTTTGCCTAGAATCCCGATGGAAGCAAATTTGGGAATTTTGCTTCCAGTGGATCCTTGCAGTGTGGAAATTAACCAAAATAAATTGCAGTTAGTGTTCTCAGAAAAAGAGTGCATGGAGATGGCAAACAATTTGCAACACTTTGTAAGCTTTAAGAGTTGATTAAACAGCTCTGTTTTTTGTTATTGTTTATAAAGGTGGGTGTTAGAGTGTTATACTGTGCAGTTCTTTCTCATTATTTCTGGAATGATCATGTGACTATCAATTTTGGAGGCTCCAGACACTTGCTGGATCAGATTATAAAGTGTAAAAGCCTTATTTTGGTCTGCTAATCCCTAGCAGCAAGACCTAAACATATTTATTAGCAGAGCTTAAGGAATCTAAATTGTTTTGAGAAACAAGATTTAAAGTCCAGAATATTCTAAGTTAGTCCCTACAAGGAACAACCGCATCTTTCCTAAGGAAAATGGACTTTAAAATCTTATGCACATGAGAGAAAGAACAAATAAGGTTGCATGGGAAAATGGAATTGGGCAGATGAAAAGACAACGCATCATCTCACAGGATGTGGCATTTCAATAATTATTTGTCCCAAAGTTTCTGTGCATGAATTGTAAGACACAAGAGAGTGACTCGTAGTGGAAGGAAAATAAAAGTTATCTAAGTAGCAGAAAGGTTAAACTTGAAGGGCAGTAGGGTGAAATGCAACTAAGATTTACAGGCCTCAGAACAAATGTGAATAAATGTTAGGCCTCTAGTCTCGAGTGTGCATAGAAGAACTAATTACAGAGACATAAATCTGTCATTGCTGCCCTTTGTCATTAATATAATATCTGTTACAATTGGCTGTAATTACTGCAAAGCAGACAAAAACACAAGGTATTTAAACAAGAGGAATCCCAAAATGCTAAAATACCAATCAGTCCTTCAGTGCAAAAATTGGGGGACGGGGCATAAATGATGAGCAGAATATAAATACATTGAAACAGGCATAAATATGAAATATGCCTGGGCACAGACCAAGTTGTGGGCAGCATGGCTCTCCAGAATGTGGGTATTCATGCAGTACAGGACAACGAAATGTAAGTCTGCATTTTTTATTTCTGTGTAGTTAACATTTTGCAGGGGTGAAATGCTACCGGTTCGGCCCGGTTCAGGCATACTGATAGCGGCAGCCACCAGTGGTTTGGAGAACTGATAGTGGCGGCAGCACGAGACTCCGCCCATCTGCCCGGACATCTCCATTTTCTTTTTTTTAACCTCTCTGTGCATGTGCAAAGCCTTCTGGGCATGCGCAGAGAGTGAAAAAACATGTGCTACGGTGGTGCGCGTGCAAGGTGCGCACTTCTGAACCGGTAGGGAAGGTAAGTAGATTTTACAGCTGATTTAGAGATTTTGGTTCCCTTCCAAAAATGAGTGTGGGAGAAGTAGGAGCACATCCTTCCTGCTTTACCCTTATGGTCAAGCAATGTGTACTTACGTTCATACACCAATGTATTTCTTTTCTTCCTTTTTTAAAATAAACTTTTTTTAAAATAAACTATTAAATCGTTTCTACAAATGATAAAATATGAAGAAACAGGAAAAATAGGAATTAGGAAAGCTTTATTATTATTATTTTTAAAGACCAAAATTAGGAGTGCTGAAAAGAGAGGAAGAATGGATGGTGAACCTGAAGGAACTGGATGAGGTGATGAAAGTGACTATTTTGATTAAAGAAAAGAACATGTCTAGCTTTGGTTCTACCTGGAAACTACTTTTGAACTTGAAACTGAAAGAAATAATACATTAATTTGAGGGTTTCATGATTAGAGCTAATTATGATTATAGAAATACTGTGTACTAATGTTGACTCTAGAGTAAGAGGTTAATGCATTTTATATTTGTATCTGAAGAAAGTTGGAAGTTATACCACTATATTACTATATATCCCTTGTAATAATAATTTCCTAAACTAGCATTAAATTACATATAAAATAACTAAATAAATTCTCAAAAATAATAGAATTAAAAGTAACAATTTTAAAGGGAGAGGATCAGACTAAAACGTGAAGCAAAATACGTTATTATTGAGACTTTGATAACTGCAGAAGTTCTTGCTTGATATGAAAGAGAGCATAAAGATGATGCAATTTGGTGAAAGCATAAGTATATGATGGATAACATGGATAATCATTTAATTCAGGTCATTCATTAATTATCTAATTTAGAGCTGTTCAGAAATTTAAAGGTTAAACCCAACACTTGACATTTGTCCTGGATACGGTTGAGAACCTGGACAGCTGACAAAATAAAAGCTAGCATCTGGTTGAATTTACAGGCCCATTGACTAATTTAGTAAACCAAGTGACATTTTGGTAGCTATTGAAAGACAGAATCATATAAACACAGTATTACCATCATGCAGGCTTCCCATTGAATCTCCAATTTGCAGGAAGGACCATGTATTCAGGACTTTCCGATTGGCTAAGAGGGATGGGGTTATCCTCACTTCAGGGGGGGGGGGAATGATGTTCCACAGGGCAGGAGCCAAAACAGAAAAGGCAGTCATCTGAACCCCATCAGATGGAACTCTTTAGCAGAATGGGACCCACAACATACCACCCTCCAGATGTAATTGCTTGGGATTAAGTCTTTTGCTTTGTTTTAACTGCAAAATAATTCATTTTTCTTCCAAACCCTAACATTGGAAAACAAATTTAATATTAATGGTTTATTTATTTATTTATTTATTTGGCTTTCTTATATGCCGCCCAACTCCCAAAGGACTCAGGGCGGCGTACAGCATAGGAAAATACAAGAAACCAATAAACAAAATTTAAAAACATAATATAAAAATTAAAAATGCAATATAAAAACAACCATGCAACAACCAAGCATACCCGGGGGAGAGTTCAGCTGGAGTTAAGCTCTGCCCCCTGCCTGCAGGAAAAGCCACGTCTTAACGGCTTTTCGGAAGGCCAGCAGGGTGGGGATGGTTCGGGTCTCTGGAGGAAGTTGGTTCCAGAGCGCGGGCCCTGCCACAGAGAAGGCCCTCCCCCTAGGACCCGCCAGCCGGCATTGCTTAGCCGATGGGACCTGGAGGAGGCCAACTCTGTGGGCCCTAACCGGTCGAAGGGAAGTATGAGGCAGAATGCGGTCCCGGAGATAACCCGGCCCTAAGCCATGAAGGGCTTTAAAGATGGTGATCAACACCTTGAATTGGACCCGGAGACAAATGGGTAACCAATGCAGCTGGCGGAGTAAAGGTGTCACGTGGGTGTACCTTGGTACACCCACCACAGCACGCGCCGGAACGTGAGGCTGACAGCAGAAGGAGGAGGGAGTGGTTACGCGAGCCGCCCAGCCTGCGAAACCGCCCCCTTCTCCTGCTCCAAGCCTCGCACTCCGGGCACCAGCCGGAACTTGATGCTGGCAGGAGAAGGAGAAGGGGGCGGTTTCGCAGGCTGGGCGGCTCGCGTAACCGCTCCCTCCTCCTTCTCCTGCCAACATCACGTTCCGGCTGGTGCCCGGAGTGCGAGGCTTGGAGCAGGAGAAGGGGGCGGTTTCGCAGGCTGGGCGGCTCGCGTAACCGCTCCCTTCTCCTGCTCCTGCCAGCATCGCGTTCCGGCTGGTGCCCGGAGTGCGAGGCTTGGAGCAGGAGAAGGGAGCGGTTACGCGAGCCGCCCAGCCTGCGAAACCGCCCCCTTCTCCTGCTCCAAGCCTCGCACTCCGGGCACCAGCCGGAACGTGATGCTGGCAGGAGAAGGAGAAGGGGGCGGTTTCGCAGGCTGGGCGGCTCGCGTAACCGCCCCCTTCTCCTTCTCCTGCCAGCATCGCATTCCGGCTGGTGCCCGGAGTGCGAGGCTTGGAGCAGGAGAAGGGAGCGGTTACGCGAGCCGCCCAGCCTGCGAAACCGCCCCCTTCTCCTGCTCCAAGCCTCGCACTCCGGGCACCAGCCGGAACGCGATGCTGGCAGGAGAAGGAGAAGGGGGCGGTTTCGCAGGCTGGGCGGCTCGCGTAACCGCCCCCTTCTCCTTCTCCTGCCAGCATCGCGTTCCGGCTGGTGCCCGGAGTACGAGGCTTGGAGCAGGAGAAGGGGGCGGTTTCGCAGGCTGGGCGGCTCGCGTAACCGCCCCCTTCTCCTGCTCCAAGCCTCGCACTCCGGGCACCAGCCGGAACGCGATGCTGGCAGGAGAAGGAGGAGGGAGCGGTTACGCGAGCCGCCCAGCCTGCGAAACCGCCCCCTTCTCTTTCTCCTGCCAGCATCGCGTTCCGGCTGGTGCCCGGAGTGCGAGGCTTGGAGCAGGAGAAGGGAGCGGTTACGCGAGCCGCCCAGCCTGCGAAACCGCCCCTCCTCCTTCTGCTTCGGGTAGCTCTAGCAGCTCTGCGCATGCGCGCCAGAAACCCGGAAGTAGAATGTGCCGGACCCGTGGCGTGCCAGCCGAAATGGCTCCGCGTGCCACCTGTGGCACACGTGCCATAGGTTCGCCACCACGGATCTAGGAGGACCCCCAAATTGCGGACCTGGTCCAAGGGAATCAGTTTCGTTCCCTCTAAAACCAAGGAGGGACAGTTGTCGTAGTCCTTAGGAGGCAATACCCAAAGCCACTCAGTCTTGTCGGGGTTGAGTCTGAGTCTGTTCCTCCCCATCCAGATCCTAACGTCGTCCAGGCACCGGCACATTACATCAACTGCCACACTGAAGTCAGACGGGGTGGTGATGTATAGCTGGGTGTCATCAGCGTACTGGTGGTAACGCACCCCATGTCTGCGGATGATCTCACCCAGCGGTTTCATGTAAATGTTAAATAGGATGGGCGAGAGAACCGACCCCTGAGGCACCCCGCATAACAGGGGCCTAGGGGAGGATCTCTGCCCTCCTGTTAACACCGACTGCATCCTATCGGCGAGATAAGAGGAGAACCACCGTAAAACGGTGCCTCCCACTCCCAACTCACCGAGACGATGCAGAAGGATACCATGGTCGATGGTATCGAAAGCCGCTGAGAGGTCAAGTAGCACCAGGATAGAGGAGTTTCCCCCATCCCGGGCCCGCCAGAGATCATCTATCAGAGCAACCAAGGCAGTTTCTGTACTGTACCCGTGCCTGAAACCCGACTGATAGGCATCTAGATGCTCTGTTTCATCCAGAAGTCGCAGAAGTTGAGTAGCCACCACCTTCTCCACAACTTTCCCTAAAAAAGGTAAGTTGGAGACCGGACGATAGTTCTTCAAATCAGCTGGATCCAGGGAAGGCTTCTTCAGGAGGCGTCTCACCACCGCAGTTTTTAACGACTGCGGTACGGATCCCTCCCCCAAAGAAGCGATGACCACCGCCCGGATCCAGCCGCGTGTCACCTCCCTGCTGGCCGAGACCAACCAGGAGGGGCACGGGTCCAATAAACAGGTGGAGGCCCCCATCGCCCCCACGGCTCTGTCCACATCATCAGGAGAAACAGGCCCAAACTCCTCCCACAACGGTGGACTAAGACTTGCCCCAGTCAACTCCATGGACTCTGCCCAGCCAGAGTCCAGGTTCGACCGGATCCAAGCAACTTTATCCGACAGAAACTCTGCAAATTCCTCAGCTCTACCTTGCAAGTGTTCCTCGCTCCCCCCTTTAGCAAGGAGGGAGCGAGTCACCCTAAACAAGGCGGCTGGGCGAGAATCTGCGGACGCAATAAGAGCGGAAAAATGGGATCGTTTTGCCGCCCTTATTGCCACTAAATAAGATCTGATGTAAATTCTTAATAGTGTTCGATCGGATTCGGTCTTGCTGGACCTCCAGCGGCGCTCCAGACGTCTCTTCTGGCGTTTCATCTCCCGGAGCTCCTCGGTGAACCAGGGAGCTTTCCGGGATCCACTGCCACGGAGAGGTCGCTTAGGCGCAATTCGGTCTAACGCCCCTGATGCTGCGATGTTCCAAGCAGCCACCAGGGAGTCAGCCGAACTGTGTACCAGGGTTTCAGGTATCTCCCCAAGTTCCCTCTGGAATCCGTCTGGCTCCATCAGGCGCCTGGGGCAGAACCACCTAGTCGGTCCCGCCTCCCTGCGGGGGAGGAGTGGGGCAGCGAAATCCAACCTCAGTAGGAAATGATCTGACCATGACAGAGGGGTGATGACTATGTCCCTTATCTTCAGATCGTCTCTCCACTGCCCCGAGAGAAACACTAGGTCGAGCGTGTGACCGCCCTCATGAGTCGGACCCTGGATTACTTGGGTCAGGTCCATGGTTGTCATGGAATCCATGAACTCCTGAGCTATCCCAGAGGTTTCGCCAGCAGAAGGCAAGTTGAAGTCCCCCAGCACCATAAGCCTAGGGAACTCAACCGCCAAGCCGGCTACTGCCTCGAGCAGCTCGAGGTTGGTTGAGCCAACCTCATAACAATTTTTTTATTGAAAAGTTTTAAAAGTACAAAGTACATACATTTTTCTCTTTTCTCCCCCCCCTCCATCCTCCACCCTTCCCCCCCCTACTCACCCTCCCCCCCAGACTTCCCAGAAAAAGCACAAGGTATAATTTCAAAAAAGAAAAGCATAAAACTACAAAATACTAAAAAAAATTATTAGTTCAAAAATATCTTTTCCGTTCTTAACTCTTTGTTACTCCAAAAACTTGAAAGTATAATCTAGGATTTTTCAAACATCTAGCATTAATAAACTGTTTGTGTTATCTTAATCTGATACTTTTTCTGAATATATTCAGTCCACCTGCTCCATTCCAATTTCATAACAATTTTGAGGATGTCAGCGATCCCATTTCATAAAAACAAAAATATTCAAAAAAATAATTGTACGTGGGAAGGATAAAATTCCAAAATTCCCAGAATGGGAGGAGAATAAGCATCTGCAGCTTCTCTCCTATTGCTTCTGCTGCACAGATCCACATGGTCTCACCTCTTGGGCAGAGTTAACATGATAAACTTCACTAATAGATTTGGGAGCTGGAGCAAATAGTCCTGAGAATAATTGCTGTTTCAGATCTCTGATGACTTACATTGAGTAAATTATATAAAACAGAGGGAAAAAAATCAATGTACAACAATAGGATGTTTGGGGAGTGAGAGAAACACAACTGGCGACCCTTGGCAAAATTGCGAAAAAGTAGTTAACTTGCTGCTGTTTAGAGCTGTGGTCCATGAGTCCAACCATGCCTTGCTGAAGATGATGTGATTTGTAGTTCAATATACTTGGGAAGGCATCCAGTTGGAAAAGGTTTTGTACAAAGCTCTTGTATAACATATCTGAAGGAGATGGATGCAGAATTTTTTTTATAATAATGAGGCTACCAAAAACACATCCTTTTTCTGAAAGAGAAACTAAATCTTTGAGTATCTACCATTACTATGTAATAATGCCATCTTTTATGGCTTTCATTTTTTTAAAAAAATGAAAGCATTTCATTGATGGGAGAAGTAACAAATGGTAAAGATTTGACATATGTATTTCACATTCCTGACTCTGCTTCTTTCAGGCAATTAAAATACTTTAAGCATGTGTAACATCCCAGCGATACTTCAGGAATCTAAATAGGGATTGTAGCACACAGTAAAGATGTAGTAAATACTTTTCTAGTCCAAAATCAATGCCATCGATTGCCATTAAAGCAGAAAGCTAAAACAATGAAGAGGCTTCTAATTTTCAGGCTCCTCGTTGAGCTGATTATCTTTCTCCCTCCTCTTCCTCCACCCGGTGAAGAACATCATTAAATGGTAAAAGCAAAGAGCATATTGAGAGCCTAAGTGTTTTATTAATTCATCATCAGAATTATCTTGTGCATTAATATTAATAGCATCAAATTGGATTTCATTTAGAGGGTGAAATAAATACGCTGATAGTAAAAGCTTGCAGGCCCAGTGAATCTTAAGGAATGGGCACTTAACACAAAGCAAGAATCAAAAATAGATTTGATCAGTTGTGCTGACTTCCTTTAGCAGAGGGGCACCTTATGGGTAGAGTTTCAGACAGTTTTGAACATCACAGGAAATTTTAACTTGGGGAAAAATGGACCCCTCTAAAATTAATAGGTTGGCTAAATAGAGTAACAAAAATATCACTTCCCCCATTTTCACATTATATATATACTGCACTACTACACTTGTATGTTCTTCTTTTTTTTATTTTCAGTTGTGAGATGCAACTTGATAGGTTTCAAAAATTTTAGGCTCAGCGTCTTCCAAATAGAGGTCTGAATCTATGTAAGGATGGAAAGATATGATTGATGAGGATCAAGCCATCCACATCAAAGACTACGGATCACATCTAAGTTTCCTTACATATAATAATGTGTCCCTTAAGCGAGGCATTTTACTTCTCTTCATGTGAGAGTCTAGAAGCTTTAGAAAGAATAGAATAAAGATGTACAAGAGTGGACACTACTGTAGTGGAAGACAAACCCATCCCTACTCACTATACTCTTGTTGTGGGGGAAAATAGGAAATGGTGGCATTGATATGTGTGCTCCCTTGACTTAGCAATAGCAATAGCAATAGCACTTAGACTTATATACCGCTTCATAGTGCTTTACAGCCCTCTCTAAGCAGTTTACAGGGTTCAGCATATTGCCCCCAACAATCTGGGTCCTCATTTTACCGACCTCGGAAGGACGGAAGGCTGAGTCAACCTTGAGCTGGTGAGATTTGAACAGCTGAACTGCAGTGCTGCATTTTAACCACTGCGCCACCTTGGCTCTTCATAACTTGACCCGACCCAAAATAAAGGAGGGATAAAAATAATTAATACATACTGTAGACTAGTTATTCCAAGCTATATGATACTGAGGTCTCCATACCAAAGCATTAAATTGTACACACACTGAAGAAACAAACAAAGGAATAGAGGCACAGAGAATAGAAACTGAATGAAAAAATAAAAGATTTTTGATGTTTCTACCTTTACTTTTTCTGTCAGCATTACCATACTGATACCAGGCTTCAGTATTGGGGGAATTGTACCTGAATTGCAGGTGCTATCAGGAACCATGTTTCTAAAGTCTTTGCTTTTCCAAGAATCTCTAGCCAATAACTGCTTTGCAATAAAGAAATGCCTCCTCCTTCTGAATTCCTCTTCTGAATCCTATCTTCTGTCTCTCAGTGGAAGAAGGTTGTGACTTCAGAGTCAAAGGAGGCTTAGAGTTGCAAATTTGTCAGCAGACTATTTAAATAAATGTCTGCATGTCACGGTGTGATTTATTGTCAGTTGTATGTATATGCAGGGAGCTGCATCCCTATCTAATATAATGGTACATTCCTGAGCACGTGATTCAGGGGTGAAATCCTCCCGGTTCGCCCTGGCCCGTCCTTCGGCGTGTAGCCGATGGAACTGGTGGCGGTCGCAGCACGGAGCTTCTCCCGCCCGCTTTCCCGGCTCGGCTGAACGCCGCCATTCGGGTTATTTTTCCCTCTGTGCATGCGTGCGCATGCACAGATGGAAAAATAACCTGAATGATTGTGGTCAGCCGGGCCGGGAAAGCGGTGATTGTGTTCAGCCGGGCCGGGAAAGCGGGCAGGAGAAGCTCCGCGCCGCTACCGCCGCCAGTTCCATCGGCTATATGCCGAAGGACTGGCCTGGGCGAACCGGGAGGATTTCACCCCTGACGTGATTGATATGTTCTTGTACGCATGTGTGCATTCCTGAATCTCCATTCTACCCTTCTTGCTTTGACTTCCGACTGAGGAAGTCGCATTTTATAGCAGAGATGTAAACAATGAGATTTTATTGTTTTTGTACTGAAATAAATATTTTAATTACACTTTTAAACTCCAGCTTTATTTCTAATGTCTGAATTCCGGGAGAAAGATCAAACATCACCTCTGTGAGATTAATTCTCACTCCGACACTGCAGCTAGCATACAGGTGCCATAACCTACTCTCTACTGGAATATGATTCCAAAAACTCTAGAAAGAAGTGGCAGACTGTCTATAAGGAACAGGCTACCATTAGAGCTGTGAATATATAGTCTTGGTTTGTCTTACCAAATAATGTTGTGTGCTTGGCCTGAGATTACTGCATCAGAAGGATGAGGTGGCTACAAAATATTCCAAGCAAACCAAAACCTGAAGCAGGAAATAAACTGTGTCTACAATCAATAAAAAAACAAAATGTGGTTTCTTGGTGGAAGAAGTTGAAGAAACAAGCGGTAGAAAGTTTATATTGAAAAGGTTGCAGAGAGGAATATGCTGTAGGGTTGAGCAGCGAAGATCAACCCTGAATCTGCAACCATTAATGTAAGTGAGTCTGATGAAAAGAAAATAGATTCTGGGTGAAAAACAGATTACATTTCAATATGGGAAGGGAATAAATGATACATTGGCTAAATGCTGGTGTTTTTCTCAGTCTCCTGGAGAAGGATGCGTAGTAGCTATAGGAAGATCTAGAGGAGGAAACTCCATAGGGGCTTTGCAAAACCAGGTGAATGGGCTGCTCACTAGCAGATAATACTCAGTGTTGACAAAAGCAAGGCAATGCCCATTTGAAAGAATCATTTGAACTAATCTCATGCATTGGTGGGTTCTAAATTAAGTGTAACAACTCTGGGAAAAAGCTCTAGGCATAATTAGATAACTCAATGAAAACAAGCAGTGGCCTAAGAAAACAGTCTGGGCACTCTTTAGGAAGGTATAGACAGGGACTATTATGCACACAGAATGGAAACAAAGAGGTATGGAATAGCTGTTAAATGTATTACATGCCAGAAAAGGCTGACCTGAACAACAAAACATGGTTTCTTTTTTCCTTAAGTCAAATCAGGTTTTTCGGCCTCAATTATATTAAGGAGATGTGATGGGTGCCCAGTGCAGGAATGGCCAATTATTCACTATGAGGGCTTTAGAATTAAGGTTCTGTTGATCTAACGAAACTAATATAAGACAGAAAGAAAAATAAGTGCTTTGTTTATTTTCTTTTAAAAACCTTAGCTAATCGTCAGCCAAAGCTCTGCAAAAGTGGTCACCATTCATTTGCTTTGGTAACTCAAGCTCTCACAAAGTTCAGAAGCCCAGAGAATATCTTACTGAGAAAGTAAATCTTCATTTCTGATTTCATAACCTACAAAGATTGCCAGCCAATTTCTTTTAAATATCTTCCATGTTTTAAAAAATTTAAACCTTTGGGGCGAGTATTAGACAAATCAAAATAAAGTTTGCTTCCTTACTAATCTTTTCTCTACTACTTAATTTAATTTATTTTACATTTTTAAAATTTCTCTATTTAGCTAGAGCTATTCATGATTTCAGGATTATTCAATATAACATGGTTGCTGGCAAGTCCCCCCCCCCCACTTCTATCTGCTCTACCAAGGTAGGGTGGCCAGCAATGGGATGAATATGACTAACAGAGCTGGTTTTAGATAACAGCAAAAAAGTTAGAGTTTTCTGGGAACCTTGAATGTTGTTTAGTGGGGGTCCAGATATTTGCATCCCTGATTTGGTAACCTTGTTCTGGATGACCCTGATTAATCTATAATCTTTATAAAATTAATCTATATCCTCTATAAAAATAATAAGTGTCAAAATTGACAGTTATAACTTGAAGGTTTTTTTTTAAGTTATTGACAATTCGTTTAGATCAGAATTCTGTATCTTTGTTTTCTTCAGTAAGTTCTTCTCTCTATATTTTATTTCCTAGTGTTAGGAAATAAAGTCGCCCAATATGAAGATGCTGTCATGGATTTCTGCTTAGATCCTTTATTCACATGACAATATTCCACCACCAGGCTTGGTAGCATTTCTCTGAAATTAATTTCTGCCCCTCTTACATTTGACAGAAGATTAGGGAGCATTTTAGAAAGGCTTCAAAATTTCCTTTTTATGCTTAAAGACTAAAGTCCTTCCTATAATCTCCCCTTTTGCAATATTTGTTCCCTAACTTTCAGACAACAATCAGATTTTTTCAGGTGTTCTGGGGTTAATTCTGGTAATGTAGGGTTTTTTTTTGCAAATAATTAAAGTGCTTGGTATCTTAGTAGACAAACAGCCAGTTTGGTGTAGTGGTTAAGGCAGTAGGTTAGAAATTGGGAGATTATGAGTTCTAGTCCTGCCTTAGGCATGAAGCTAGCTAGGTGACCTTGGGCCACACTCGCTTTTAACCAGGGGCGGGTTCCTAATTTTTTTACTACCACTCTGTGGGCGTGGCTTATTTTGTGGGTGTGGCTTGCCAGCCATGTGACCGTGCATTTGTGGCTTCTCGGACTGCTGAAGGGAGGGGAATGGAGATAGCTCCTGCCGCCCGTTCTTTCAGCGTCTCACGTGCTCCCTCAGCCATCCTCCCCTGCTTGGACTCACTGTGGGGTAGGAAGGCAGCGCATGCGTAGTGCAGGAAGCTCGGCTTCTGGGCATGCGCAGAAGAAATTTTTTAAAAAAAAATTTAAAAAATATTTTAAAAAAAAATGGCGGCGCCCAGGCACCGGCAACCGACTGCACCGGTACTGTGACGTCACCAGCGGGCCACTACCGGTGCTATAGAGTGGACCGTACCGGTAGGAACCCACCACTGCTTTTAACCCTGGGAAGCAGGCGAGAGCAAACTACTTCTGAATATTGCATAGAGTTGTCCAGGCAGTTACTAGAATCAACAGTGACTTGAAGGGATAGAAAAATACCTTAGTAACCTAGCATTATTTGAAATTAAGCTTTAAATTGATCATTTATTTAAATATAAACCTGAAATTTTGTGCAGGGGAGGGCATGACTGAATAATATTTGAAGTTCTTCATGCTCATCATGTTATGAAAACATTTTCTCTAGCATCTTGACAGGGTTTAATTTTAGAATTGATTTTTACATAGAAGCAAATCTAGTAAAACATTTCTGTTTGACAGAAAGCAAATCTAATAAAATTGTTTTCTTTAAAAAATATTGATCAGAACACTGATTAAAAGGCCTGTT
This sequence comes from Diadophis punctatus similis, assembly GCA_023053685.1. Classification (NCBI taxonomy): domain Eukaryota; kingdom Metazoa; phylum Chordata; class Lepidosauria; order Squamata; family Dipsadidae; genus Diadophis; species Diadophis punctatus. The sequence goes on along the minus strand of JALIGW010000003.1, from coordinate 115,029,668 downwards.
ACATAGGGCATAAGAAGACATTATGAATTTTGCTAATGTTCAAATTAAATATATACAATCAGGATCTAATCAACTTAATTTACTTGTGCCATTAAAGTCTGATCCAATAATTTTGTTTAAAATGGATATGAATTCTGTGTTGGAATGGATACCCTCTAGGACCGTGATGGCGAACCTATGGCATACATGCCCGAAGTGGCATGCGGAGCCATGTCGCCTGCCACGCATGGCATCACCGGTTCCTCTTCTGGGTTTCTGGCAGGGGTGAAATGCTCCCGGTTCGGGCGGGCCAGTCGGTCGTTGTAGAGTCGATAGAGCCAATAGCGATCGCAGCGCGAGGCTTCCCCCACCCGCTTCCCCCACCTGCCTGGACACTGACATTTGGGTTTTTTTACCCTCTGTGCATGCACAGAATGCTTTGCGCATGTGCAGAGGGTAAAAGAACCCAAATGGCGGCATCCAGGCGGGTGGGGGAAGCGGGTGGGGGAAGCCTCACGCTGCAATCGCTATCGGCTCTATCGGCTCTGCGACGACCGACTGGCCTGCCCGAACTGGGAGCATTTCACCCCTGGTTTCTGGCGTGCATGTGCATGCAATGATCAGCTGGCCTTCGTGCATGTGGGAGAGCTGGAAACTGGAAGAGCTGGTCTTCCATTTTCCTGTGTGAGCATGCATTCCGGCCAGCTGATCGTCGCGTGTGCATGTGTGCCAGTAACCGGAAGTTCATTTTCAGGCATGCGCATGTGCCCTGGGCAGCTCCTCTTCCAGGTTGTGGCCCAAATGCATGCGCGCACACATGCACATTCCCTTTTCAGCACTTGGTGCCAAAAAGTTTTGCCATCACTGCTCTAGGATTTACCTAGTGTTTATCTTCTGGGGTAGAACCACAGTACCAAATATTCCAGTTTCCTCCATATTTCTTTGCAAACAATTTGCCTCGATCTATAGGGGAATGAATAAATAAATCATATTGATAATAATTTTACTTTTTTACAACTGTGGCAAAATCATGAGATGGAATGTACCATTTCAGGCATACATGCAGTAGACTGACATGTATGCCCCAGACCCACCAAACTGCTTTAAAGCTAACAATAGAGAAAAATGCCTTATCTGATATCTTTTTGTGTTAGCTTCCTGTTGCAGGATGGGGTTTTATAGAGAAGTATTAAAAATGAACTACTACTACCCAGTGGAAAATATTAGAGTCATTTGAGTCAATATAGCTAAGAATTAAGAGTCAGAAAGTAAGCACTGGAACATAAATTTCACAATAGCTCAAAGCAAATGTAGATGTATTAGCAGCACATCTGTAGGCAGAACTGATTACCTATAAAGCTGGGATAGATGCAACATACCTGGGGAAAGCCAGGATGATTTTTGCCTGCTCCTTTCCATCCCAAAATGCTTTTTAATATTATTTTTGTAAAAGCAGAAATTCAGTAGCACACAAGTGCTGCAACCAAACCAATGTTCATCTTTACATGGTTTAAATAGTAACATCCAGACTACTCCCAAAAGGGAGATGCCAGCTATTTGGAATGTAAAGCTTTAGAAGAAAACCAAGCAATACCATGGACATCAAGCGTGTTGAGTTGAAGGAGGAAATGTAGAAGAGGAACACTCTACACTCTACTCCTTGAACCATCTATTTTCGATTCCTCAATTTTCAGCTATCCTCAGTAGTGATACGATAATGATAATGATGACGACGATGATGGCAGTTGTATTTATTTTGCAAATCCTTGAAAAATACTGTTAGATCCACTGCTATAATTGGAAGCACAGCTAACTTAAATGGCTAGGAATCCCTTTGATCAGGTTGGACTGAAGATGGTTTGAAAGTTCATTTAGTCTAAAACCAAATGGTAAAGTTACTAACTGGATTGATTATTGCAAGTGTATATATACCACAAGAGTAGGAAGTACGGCCCTGATATGCAAAATTCAAAAAGTACTCAAGTAAAAAGAAGTTCTGCAATAAAAACATAGATTTAAAAAAATCAAGTGTATATTGTAATAAGGGTATGAAATGTACAACAATGGAAAACACCTGAAGTGCAGAGTAAAAATTCAAACAACTGAGAAGCATTCTGATATTAAACCTTTTTTGACTACATTTGGGACAAACTAGCTTTCTCTGGGAACTGCACAGATTCTAGATCAGTGATGGCGAAACTTTTTTGGCTTGGGTGCCAAAAGGGTGTGTGCACGCGCATGCCCACACCCGTGCCCTCTCCCTGCGCATGTGCACAACAGAGGTGGGTTCCTGCCTGTTCGGACCGGTTCTATAGAACTGGTAGTGGGAATTTCCCCCCGCTCACCGAACCGACAGCGATGGCCAACTGGCCACGCCCCTAAACTGGCTCTCTTGGTGGCGCCTATGGCGGTGCCATCTTGTTTTTTGCTTCTGTGCATGCACAGAAGCTGTTTTTTGCTTTTGCGCATGCACAGAAGCAGGGTTTTGGCACTGCGCATGCGCACGCACGAAGCATGCATGGGCCCACACAACATGTGCACGCACACGTGGAAGGTGAGGAATCAAACCTGAAGCGAAGTAAGTCAGAACCCACCCCTGGCACACAACTGCCCCCCCACGCATGTGCACAATCCCCCCACACTGCCCTCCCGCACATGCGCACATGCCTCACAGAAGCCTCTGGACTCCTGAAGCCTGGGGACAGCTAAAAATGGCCAAACGGGCCAAATTGAAGTTCAGAAATGGTTGGCCCGTTGGGCCATTTTTCGCCATCCCCAGGGTTCAGGAGGCTTTCCTGAAGCCTGAGGATAGTGAAAATGGCCAAAAAGAAGGCCGAAAATCAGCTGGCCAGCACACACATGAGCGCTGGAGCTGACATAGGGCGACGCCTCACCTGCCCTCAGATATGGCTCCGCGTGCCACCTGTGGCACGTGTGCCATAGGTTCGCCATCACTGTTCTAGGTTGTTTCATGCGACACTTTCTCAAGCGAACTGCTCCCTCTTCTCCAATCTTACTGTTGGATTTGAAAAAGCAACATCCGGTCAATCTTCTTTTGATTTTTGATACAGTTCTGTCACTACTGAAATTTTAAGGGAGAGAGCAGTAGGGAAAAACAGGCTCCAAATGCCCGGTCTCCACATCAATGTATATTTGTACCATGTAATTTTAGAGTTTTAAAGTAATTGATTTGAAGAGCCCACACTATTCTGAGTTACTGCCTTTTATCTGTACTATTTCTGAACTGGGTTTTATTGTGGCTACTATCTTGCTTTTTCCATTTTTAATATTTTGGGAATTATATAACCTTCCCATATTAATAAATAACAAATACTAACAATATAATCATGTCCAGAGAACATTTATCCCAAGCTGTTTCATCCAGGAGACTATAAACATTGAGTATGAATAAATTTCAGCCTGGAATCGCTTTCTCTGACCTGCTCACAATATTTGAACTTCCTGTTTCCCTGGGCACCACGAAGAAGCTTTGGCTCCTTTGACTTTTGAAATAAAAAGCAGTGTTCTTTATGAATTTTTAACCCAACATACTTCCTTTGCCTCCCTTTCTTGCTAATGCACGTTAGTGTCTGGACATTTGTGTGTGAAACTCCAAGCCTGACTGCCTCCATTTGTAAACAAATGTGAGCAACATGAGCACATTAGTGTCACTTCTCAGCAAATTCAGGGCTAGGAAATTACAAATGTATGTGTTACGAAACAGTTTGGCAAAGCTGTATCAAGATACATTATTCATAGTAATCTTTCTCAAACTTTGACATTTTGGAAAGTTTTCCACTTTGTGCATCATAAAATCATAATGCAGGTTGCAAATCTGATGCTTGGAATGAGGTAAGGGAGCAAGGAAGAAAAGTCTGCTGCGGAAGTCTTTTGCGGAAGCTTTTTTTTGCTTCATTCAAAAATCAAGAAATGTTATTTTGTGTCAGTGGTGCAAAATATCGACTTAAAGGCAGGCAACCTATTTTCTTCTTTTATTACAAAGTTCCAACTTTATATTAGCGTGCGTGGTCAGAGGCAATAATAAGTGTCAAGCCAGGCTTATAAAATAACTCCTAGGCCTTTTAACCTTCAGCGCAGCCCTGAATAAGTGAGTGAGTCTATGGAAGTTGACATTTATGGCACAGCAGAAAATAGATGCCTATTGATGGGCCTACACAACATCTCTGACCATAGTTCATATCCCCTTTCAGCAATAGGCTTAACAGGACCTGGCTGATGTTAAGGCTGTGACGGTGATTGCCAAGAAAATGGCAGATCTCTTTTGCCAGTGAAGATCACTTTGTTCATATGGTCAGCAGACTTCAATTCCTACCATTTTTCAGAGCTAAGAGTCATCACATGCCATAGCTGCAAGTGGGGGAAACTCCTTGCACTTGGAATCAAGCAAGAGAATCTAGTGGCTTCATCATGTTTGATAGACTCTATTCCTATTTGCACATAGTGCCAATATGGATTCTTACTTTCATGAATGCTAACCAAAACTAACCAAATTACTCCAGTCCCTATCTTCTGAATACAGTTCATTAACAATTAAACTTATGCATGTCTTTGCCTACATGTATTCATCTGCTGCACTGCGCAAGATCTTTCATTCAGCTGTTTTACATCCTTCTCCTTTCTCTTAGTTTCACAGTCAGAGAACATACCTTCTTTTTCACCCATTAAGACATGGTCTTTGAAATGTATTACTTTTACATTCTATTTTGAGATCTTCTGGGTGCCATGGTCATTATCAGAGAGGATCATATTTATTGAAATCTGAAAACCATCATGGTTTTGCCAGCTGACATTTTGCAGAATACTTTTTATTAAGATTGAGAAGGCATGGACTTCGTTGCAAACTGTAATCATATCTTTGACATATGCAGTATTCTTTGCTGACAATAAGAACAATACAAATCAGTTTTGGTATGTTTGGAGTAGTTTGCCACCAAGTGTAATCAAAATCCAATTTTTCCCCAAGCACGCTTATATTTATCTTTACACACACGCACACACGCACACGCACACATACACACACACACATATATATACATATATACATATATATATACATATATATATATACATATACACACACACACACACACACACACACACACACACACACACACACACACACACACACACACATATACATATATATATATATATATATATATATATATATATATATATATATATATATATATATATATATATATATAAATAAATATAAATATAAATATAAATATAAATATAAATATAAATATAAATATAAATATAAATATAAATATAGGTTTATATATATATAAAAACCTGATCTCAAAGTCTCTTGAATCAAATCAGTCTGCCCTGAGGTTTTGAGTTGCATGGTCAAATTGATTCCTTCTCTCTTTGAATCTTGAATCTCCAAGTGGAATTGAATCATGCCTGATTGGCTCAGGCTAAGAGACTGTATAACATGAAGCATAAAATAAGATAAATTAACAAAACATCTGGTATCTGGACCATTTGGGTTTGATTAAGTATAGGTGTTATTGGAGTGGGTATATTTTAATGTCAGCTTGCTATATATTACATATATTTTGCAGATGTTATGCTGCTGAGGTGAACATCTAAAAATAAAATCTTCAAGACAAATTCAATGACTGGTGAATTCATGGACATATCCAAGCACTTTGCTTGGCAACCATATGAAAATTATTTGCTTTCTCTTCTTCTGGAATGTTTTAATAATTGTCCACTCTAGCCTACAACCCTAATAGTTCTTACTGATTTCCTATCAATCTATGCATATCAGCGGTGGGTTGCTCCCGATTTGGCCCGGTTCTGTGAACCGGTAGTGGCGGCAGTGGGAGGCTCC